>JADRCH010000106.1:4631494-4646213 GCA_019843965.1 Rhynchomys soricoides | reverse complement strand
CCACGGATGTGTCCTTTCCACTGCATTATGCTTTTGTCCCTGCAGTGTTCTCCCTAGAATACTCCCGCCTTGTGTGCCTCGAAAGTTTCAATGCATTTACCAAGGGCCACCCTTCTCTTATGGTGGCTTTCTCCAGTTTCCACGATCATGTCCATAGACTGGGCTCACATCTTTATGACACTCATCACTCATGCACTCACCTGCTAACTCAGCCATGATCTTCTTAGCTCACACTCTACTTGGGACAGCTGCATGCCCATCTCCTACTGTACTGTTCAGTATCCATTTTTCATTGCCCTACAAGTAACTCAATATGCAAAGCAATTCAGACATCTTTATGAGCGGATATCTGTGGTGGGTATCCCTCCATGCTTGTTTTATCTCTATTGAGTTATATTATTCCATTCGGTGTAAGTTGGTTAATTTTTATTTATTTTGGCATATGTTGATGGCAGGCTTTCAGATCACTGTGGGTTTTGTAGTTTTATATTGAATTATTAGAAACATTGTATTCAAGGTTGCATGTCACAATTATAAATGCATGAAATTAATGAACGCTATCACAGTGAGATAGATATAAATGCAGTGGGCTAGATCATGTGTACGGATAATTTTGGGGAGGGAGTGCCATTGAACGATGCTTTATTGTTTACGCTATTGGGTTAGAGTCAAAAAATATTAGTCATACCAAACAGAGCCAATCTATAAGTCAGAGCTCTGTCACTTTAATCAGGGGAAAGACAAACTAACTATTTCTCCTCCAGAGATGGGAAAAGATGCTTATTCCATACTTTCAAGTTTACACCTAAACATAAGCTTCCATGCCAACCAGGTATTAATGATGCCTTGAAGCATAGAAACATCTGGCTAGGCTTCTAAATATTTCTACTCTACAACTGCATCTGAGTGTTATAAAGATGGTAAAGGAAAGTGTGTGGCTGTCTGCTGACAGGGAGAAGTGGCTGAAGTGTGGCTAGAGAGATTGCTCCCATGTGATAAAATCCTCAGATTCCCTTTCTAGAAGGACAGACTTAGTCACCCAGAATATAGGCTTCTGGACCCTTTTCAGGACTTCCTGTTTGATGTTGCCCCTGCTGGCATATCCAGTAGCCCCCATGGGGTATACAATAGTCAACACAGAGTTGTCAAAGCCATCCTGGCTCCCATGGGGTTGCCTTAAGCCATCACTGTGACTACATCACTATTTGATTTCTTCCACCCTCATCTTGACAGGGTGAGCCTGTCAATCTCCCTGAGTCTCATTACAAAACACCATCTGCGGCACTCCCATTGGCTCATCTGTAATTTGGCCACTAGAGACAAATAGGTTTAAGTATGTTCTGTGCCTTTCCCTGGAGCATGATTTCTTCACAGCCTATGAGCACTTTGTGAATCAGCAGCCAATTAGGGTAATTCCTTCCTTCCTTGTTTAGTAGGTAGACTCTAAAGATTAGAGAATCTTCTTCATAGGCATTTGCTGTCTGTGCTGGTATGAAGACCCTGGAGCCATTGCTATGTAGCCCTACCTGAGAGAGATCCAAGTACGTCCCAGACGAGACGGTAGCAATATCCTTTTGTTGATACAATCCCAGTAAACTGCCAGGGTCCCAAATACTCAGCCATAGTAACTCTTAACAATAAGGCTCCAGTACAGAAGCAGGCTCACTTCGGAAAACACTACATACAGCATGCCTCTTCAAAGTAAGACATATATACTTGTAGATAGGACCTTAGGAAAAGTAGAACTATGGGCTGCACACACTGGAAAAATGCCTTTCTCCATATTTTAGTGGAGTGCTTTTAATGGAAGGAAGTGCTTAAGCTAAGCCCTGAGATGCTCCTGCTGATGGTAATGATTACATCTTGTTTGTGTGTAATGCTTTATCTCTATCGAAGTGCTTTCCCACTCATTATCTCCTTGTCTGGTTGGGCTTGGAGGTATTTAGCAAGGTATTATGAGACAGATGATGGAGCTGAGCAGAAAAGAGCCCTGGGAATTCAGGCTCTGATGTTTAGAGATATCTTTAACCCTATCTCTGGTTCCATTTCTCATCTGTAAAATAGGAGTCACAGCGTTATTTCAGAACAGCTTTGGAGGGCAAGGCTTTTGTTAATAACCATATACTAAGGAATTTCTTTCCCTTTTTTTTTTTTTTTTTTTGATGATTTCATACATGAGTACTGAGTTTATATAATGTTTACCCCTTCTTCTCCACCTCCCCAACTCTTCCTATCACCCCTCTATTCTCTCTCAAATTCATGGACCTCGCTGTTGTTACAATTGGGGAGTGTGTGTGTGTGTGTGTGTGTGTGTGTGTGTGTGATGTAACACTGATGAAATCACTTAGAGTTGCTGCTATACATACATGTTTAGGGCTGGCCACTTGCAGTTGGACAAGTAACCAGGGTCTCATCTCCGGAGAAAACAAATTCTCCCTCTCTCAGCAAGTGTAAACTGCCTGGGGCTCTTCATCTAGTGGTGAGTCTTGCCCAGGTTGGCATGGTGAGTGGTGTTGTTACCGTGCAGGTCTTGTTAGGTGACAAGGTTGAGATTTCATGAGTGTGACCTCTCTGTCACATAGAGAAGACAATATTGACCAAGTAATTTCTTTGTGTCAGTTACAGAGCTAAGTTCTGAGTAATAAGTAAAAATGCTCTTCGTTTGAGGAGTTTACAGGTTAAAAGGGACATGGGCACATCAACAAGTAGTTGCAAAATAAAGTGCTAGATGCAAAAAGAGGAGCAGTAAAGGCGTAAAGGGGAGGCAGGCATTCATAACTGTGAGGAAAGATCTTGTGGACTAAGTGACCCAACGATGTTCTAGAAACCTTTTTAATTAAAATAGAATTTCATCACCCACCTTCTTGCTCTTTCTTCCAAATACAGCACCTCCCAAATACCTGCTGCCCTCAATCCTTCCATGCTTGCCCACTCTCAAATAGATAAAACTAATGAAGCGTGTTCTTTGACCATTATAGTTGCATATGTATGTATGAATGAATGAATGTAATATATGCACAAATATATAAAGACAGTCTGCTGAATTTGTCTTTGTTGTTTGTATGTAGTTGGGTTCAGGGTTGACCATTTGTAGTAGATAATCATTGAGGGCCACATCCCTAACAGAGACCCATTCTCCTCCCAGACATCATTACTTGCTGTAGTTCTTTGTCTAGAAGTGAAACCCCATGAAAATTTCACTTTTATATATTAACGTGTCTTTTGATGTTGCCATTAATCCAGCTTATTCACATAGCCATTTCTAGGAGGGACTGTTTCAAGGCAGATTTCTAGTATTCTGGCTTTTACAATTACTTTTCTTCTCGTCCATACATCTTCAAATATATGCACAAACCCACACCTTTATTTTTCATAGCTGGTTTTGTGGCCTCCTTGGGGTAAAAAAAAGACTTTGCAAGGAAAATAAAGGAGAAAGAAATGAATAGAGAAGAAAAGGAAATGAAAAGATCAGAGAAAAAGTTTGAATCCTAGTTTGACTGCTTAGTAGCTGTGAATCCCAGACCAGAGGGTTTCAGTTTTCTTACTGCCAATGGCACTGATGGTCCTTGAATCAATGACCTATACAGGGTAATGATCACTAGAAAATAGTGGAGCTATAGAATCAACTATTGTGGGGTATATCCAAGAGAAAAATATAGAGGATTTAGATATTATTATAGATAGTGGGTCTTACACTTTATAAAAATTTCTCCTCTGAGAAATGTGGATAGGACATCTGCTCCCCTGGTATCCATCTGTGGTGACACCAACAAGAGAGATCAGAGACAAACTGGTGACTCCAGCCAGAAACATCAGTTTAGGCAATGTTATTTAATACAAGCAGACTCCATGCATCAGTAGGCAGAAGAAAAGGCTGCAGTTGGCAGTTTCATTTCCACCATGGCTAATTACAAATACAGATACTGAGGTGTAGACTTGTTCTGTATAGCTGTATAACTGTCCAAACCTTCCATTAAAATTCAAGGCCCCACAAGTGAGGAACATAGGGCCTTCATGTTCTATTATGAAATGTCTCACCAGACACATCGCCACCTTCCTGAGGACAGAGCCCCAGGTAAGTTGGTGCAAGAGTAGGAGCTCTAAAGAAAGGTAGGCTGTCACATAGAAAGGAGGCCAAACTCTCCAACCTGTAAAGAAGTATTTGAGATAGTTGAATTCAACTAGTTGGTGAGTACATAGATATGGACCACTAGCTTATGCATGCCTGACACTAGGGTTGAGGACCACCGTCCATTTGGAAGAGCTTGAGAATCCAGCATCACGGAAGATGGGAATTTGGAGGAGGAGAGGCATGACCTTTATTCAATGAAAAACTTCCCATGAGCCTCTGGCTCTATAGAGTCATCAGTTAGAATGACTAATTATGATGATGGAACCTGCATTTGACAAGCAAAGATTACAGAGGACAGGATATTTGATGGTACCATTTCCTTTTTTAAAAACCACATTTGTTTGTTTGTTTGTTCTTAGGAGTACTACGGGGTAAGGCATACCCCTGTTGTGCCATGTGTGCAGAGATCAGAAGACAAGTTGTAGAAGTTGGCTCTCTCTTTCCAGCTTGTGGGTCTTGAGATTAGAGCTCAATTTGTCAGCTTTCTGCCCATTGAGCCATCTTGTTGACCCGACCATTTCCTTTTACGCGTGTTGAGTAGACAACCCCTGTGCTGTTTATAAATGAATAGAGGTCACTTAAGAAATGGCAGTATTGTCCCGGGCACATATTTAAATTGTATGTAATTATTTGCTGGCGTGATTTCTTATCATGTTTTGGGTACAATATAAGGAGGAAAGGCTTTTTAGACATGACTAGTCTCCTAGGAAACATGTTCTCCAAATGTATCACACCATCAGCATATCATGGTGCTGCTGCTGAAATCTCCTTTATGACAGAGAGAGAGAGTGGCTGAGCTGCTCTCTGAAGCAAGTTTTTATCCTAGTGGCTTTGAACTTCCGTTCAAAATATTCTAAGAGTCTGGAAAGTGTTGCATAAGTTACGACCACCCATGTGCTTATGTAGGAGCATGGAAAACGTAGTACCACAAAAATGCTGTTGTTAATGGGAGACTTGAATTCTTGTAAAATGTGAAAAAAACAATTTTATTAAGCCTATAAACCAAATTGGGCCTCAAAACTAAAGAAGGGTAGTTTTGTTTCAGAAAACACCTTAGCAACAATATGCTTTTTAAGAAATAGTACAAAGCTAAGAGAATCTTTGTAGTTTATTTTCTTCCCCACACCATTTATCATCTGGGTGTCAACAGGATAAGAAGAGACCCTCTCATAAAAAAAGAAATCTAATCTCAGATCTAAACTGTGGGAATAGAATTTTAGGCCATTTTTTTTTTCTTTCTTTCTTCCTTATTTTTTTTTCTAGACACAAAAGGTACCATGAAGGAGTGGGACCTAAGATGTTGTTTTGCTTTGTTTGTTTTGTTTCTTTTTTTTTTTTAATAGGAGACGTCACAGTGGATGCTTGGACCATATCCCCGTGGATATGTTCCCAAGTCACTAGGATGGGGGAGGGGAGCATGCTCAGTATATTATACTTCTAAATCTCGACTCTCATCATTTAAGGGTGTTGCTACTGGTTTAGTTTGGACCAGAGAGGAGAATAATAACTACACGGTAAACAGCCCTATTGTAAAAGGTACAGGTTTGGGTTTAGCTGCTGGATAGAACGCCCCCTCCCCTTCCCTCACTCAATTGTTCCCTCCCTCCTTTCCTTCCTTCCTTCTTCCTTTACTTTCTTCTTATATTTTGATACAGGGTCTTCTTTGTTGTCCAGGCTGACTTGAAGCTTTACGGCCATCTAATTTAAGCCTCTGTTTCCTCATCCGTCAATTAAGAATAGTAATCCCAAATTTTAAGACTCACCATGCAGACTCACCAGGACAACATCAGATAATGTTATACAAGCACAGGGTCTGGTCTCCTTTAAAATATTTTTAAATTAACTGACACCAAAAAGTAAAAGTTATACACCTCAGGAGAGAACCATATGATGTCTTGAAGCTTGGGTACCTTGTGTGTTGTTTAAATCAGTATAAACATGCCCATCCTCTCTCAAATGGATTTTTTTTTTTTTGGATATCATTTAATTAGTTTGGATAAGGGTTTGTTCATCTTGTTAATTTTTCTCAAAGAACCAACTCTTCGTTTCATTTATTCTTTGTATTATTCTCTTTATTATTATTATTAATTTGATATTATATTTACATTTCAAATGTTTCCATCTTTCCAGGTCTCCCCTTTGGAACCCCCCATCCCCTCTCCCTCCCCCTGCCTCTATGAGGGTATTCCCCTACCCACCCACACACCCACTCTTCCCTCCTTGACATTCCCCTATACTGGGGGATCTAACACCCTCAGGCCCAAGGGTCTCTCTTCCCCCTGATGGCTAACAAGGCCCTCCTCTGTCACATATGTGGCCAGCACCATGGGTCCCTCCATGTGTATTCTTTGGTTGGTGATCCAATCTCTGGGAGCATCGGGGGGGGGGGGAGTCAGGCCAGTTGACACTGTTGCTCCCTCAATGGGGCTGCAAACTCCCTCAGCTCATTCAGTCCCTTCTCCAACTTCTCCATCTGGGACCTCATGTTCAGCCCAATAGTTGCTGTGAAGTGAATCTTGGGTATTCCAAACTTTTAGGCTAATATCCACTTATCAGTGAGTATGTACTGTGTTCGTTCTTTTGTGACTGAGTTACCTCGCTCAGGATATTTTCAAGTTCCATCCATTTGTCTAAGAATTTCATGAAGTCATTGTTTTTAATAGCTGAGTAGTATTCCATTGTGTAAATGTACCACATTTTCTGTATCCATTCCTCTGTTAAGGGACATCTGGGTTGTTTCCAGCTTCTGGCTATTATAAATATGGCTGCTATGAACATAGTGAAGCATGTGTCTTTATTACATGTTGGAGTATCTTCTGAGTATATGCCCAGGAGCAGAATAGCTGGGTCCTCAGGTAGTATTATGTTCATTTTTCTAAGGGTCTGTTAAACTGATTTCCAGAATGGTTGTACCAGCTTGTAATCCCACCGTCAATGGGGGAATGTTCCTCTTTCTCCACATCCTCACCAGCATCGGCTGTCACCTGAGTTTTTGATCTTAGCCATTCTTACGGGATTTTTTAGGTGTGGAATACACACACCATCTGTATGCTGTGCCCTGAGTACACTATATGTATTATGATTATTATATTTTGACTTTATGTCTACTTCCATTTTCAAGATATTTTAAAATTTTATATATGTATTTGTGTATCTGTGTTTCTCTCTGTATACCCATGCATATGCGTGTATCTATACCCTGGAAGGCTAGAAAAGGGTGCCAGATCCCCTGGAGCTTGGTTTGAAGATGGTGGTGAACCACCTGATGGATGTACCACAAACCAAATTTGGATCCTCTGTAAGAGCAGCAAGTGCTTGTCACTGCTGAGCCATCTCTCTGACCCCATTATGTCTACTATTATTAGTTTGCAAATTACAATGTCTTTCACATAGGTATTTCATGGAATCTTTGTTAACCCATGAGAAAACTCCATTTTAAATTTAAGAAAAGGAAGGCTCACAAAACTGGCCAGGGACAAGGGCTACCTGAGAAAGAGAACACAGAGATGTCGTTACTAGTGCCGTGATCTTTATGATGCATGTGAGATGCATGTGCCAAAGATTCTGGAAGAGACTTCTCTACATGGAAAGAACACCAACAAGAACCAGAGCCTCTGCCCCACAGAGCAGTTTAGAAGCCCGAGTTCAAAGATAACATGCAATGAATACAGATCAAGTTGGGTCTGGCGTGAAAGTATGTAACTATGGCCTCAGATTACAATAGGAAAAGATACAGACAGAAAACCACATAACAAATATTTTATGCCTTTAAATATACTCTGTGTATGAATGAGACAAGAAATTAAACAGAGAAGTCATTTGTCTTCTTATAATTGGTATGAAATTTATAATCCACATTGGAAAAATAAGGGCAGAGATTAAGAGAGGAGAGAGTAGAGGTTGTTTTGTGATTATTTTCTAAACAGGCCTCTTGAGTCCCACTTTTAAATGTAATCTCTTAACACATTTTTTGTTTATAATAATGTCCTATAAAGGGTTGTCCTGTGGAGAGATTTGATTTAAATTCATCTGTACCAGACACAGGAGTAACTGATTACAAAGTAGTCAAATGACAAACTTATTTAACATAATATGTCCCCGATGATCTTTTCTGGGCAGTTGAGGCTTGAAGATTATTTTTTTCCTTCTTTTAAAATAAATACATGATGGTGATTCCACGTGTTGAAAAGAATCATTCTGGCTCTTGATTGGAGTTGTGTAAACCTTCTCATTGACTATGTGAGAACTGCAGTCTTTATGACCTCAAGTCTTTAGCCTAGATATGTTAATTGCCTCTTTATATGGGTGGGTCTTCTTTGATTATCTTTCCGAAGAAGACAAGCTTATTAACTATACTACAAAGGGCAGTAGGCTGGGCAGTCACAAGAGAATGTAAATGTATCTCAACCTTGTCTTGAACTCACTGGGTACTCAGCCTGTTCTTTAACTCGTCATTCAGTCACCCTGGACTTGAACTCACTAAGCAAGCCAGCCTGGTTGTGAACACCCACCCTTTAGACAGCCTGGTCATGAACCCACCCTGTAGACAGGCTAGTCATGAACTTCCAAATCTCCTACTTCAGCTCTTGTAATATTTAGACTGCCAATTTCACTAACACGCCTAGCTTCTTGCCTTTGTTTTGTTTTGAATCACCTTTTTTACATAGTTTTTTGATGTGTAGTCCTTTGTGTGACCTGTGGATTCATGCCTGAAGGTCTCCTTCTTTCCATGCCATTACAAATGGCATTGATGTTTTAAAATTCCTGTTCTCATTGTTCACTGTTAGTATATAGAGATAAAACTGATTTCCATATTTTGAAAAACAATTATTCCAATTGATTTAACTTTCAAAAGACAAATAAAAGTAAGTCTAAAGTGGAAAAATAACTTACTTCCCATACAAAATAATTTTGCATGAAAGATTGGTTAGCAAACCAAATAAACCAAATATTTATCAAAGTGCCCAGGATATACCCAGTGGAAGTTCCCATATTTGTGCCTTCCTACAGGCTGCGTTGCTCTTCAAATCAGGGCCTATCCAGTGAGCAGTGGTTGCAATAATTACAACTGAGTGATAAGTAGTTAAGATGTCAAGATTTGATCTCTGTGGGCCTGGCTTTGGATCATGGTCCCACCGTGGACTACACATGTACTCTTAGTAATTGTTCACCTTCCCAAATCTTCATTTTCCTTCACTGTAGGCTGTGAGCATGGAGAGCCCAGGGTCTGGCACCAGGAGCACCTTATTATTTATTTGCAAGAAGAAATATTCTAGAGAAGACCAAAGCGCTTTCTGACACTAATGAGTTAACACTGGGGCAGGCTAACTGTGAGGTGGTGAGCCTCCTGGTACAAAAGAATAAAGCACTCCCTATCTAGGATAGTAGAAGATACTCCATGAGTAGCTCCAGGAGTGCTGGGTTATTATGATCCTCCCTCCTTGATTATAGATGGAGAGCCAGTTCCCAGGTCTCTCCAGTTCCCTACACATCTGACCCAGAGTCACAAAAGGAAGCAGTAGGTAGAAATCATTTTTTTGTTTGTTTGTTGTTCGTTTTTATTTTTGTTTTTCTTTAAAAAACACATCCAAGCCAGACTTATCTTTCCATCAGCTGCAGTTTATGATTGCCCATTAAACTCAATTGCTTTCTCTGGAGGCTGGTGTTGGAACCCGTCATCTCTAGCCCAATGTCATCTATTCTTGCTTTCCCCAGGAGTGCAGACAGACAAGCCGCCTTCTTGGTGTATACTAATTAATTTATCTCATGCTTGTGATTTTATGGTGCTTAAGTGCTGGAGCATTTCTGTTTATTCTTCCCCCTGCAAAGCATCTCTCACAACGCATAAAGACCATGAATCTCCATTGCAAACCGCCGTCTGTCTTGGGCTGGAAAACAGCCTGCCGGCTGCCTGATGTCTTGCTGGCACTGTCTCTCACAACCAAAGTAACACGTCCATTAATTTATCCTTAATGACATTTTGACATGCCAATCAGTTCATCAGATGTTCCTTTTGAAAGGCCTCTCCTGCACGGCCAGCCAAGTCAGGGTGCCAGGCCACTCCTGATGCATAATACATGAGACCGGCACACTGCTCACTGCCTTTAACAGACAGACATGTCTGTCAGTCTAAGACTGCATGTTCCTAATGGCCTCTGCACCCTGAGTGACCTACACTGATACCTTCAGGGCGGTTGTCTCTCGAACTGTGGCTTGCTGTGCTTCAAGGAAGCTTGGCAGGGCAATGAAAGGGTCCCGTGTTCAAAAACATATTTATGATACTGCCATTTTGAGGAAATAAGGTCAGCAGCCCTTTGCCACACTCAGTGGGCTTAGAGAAGTGCAAGTCCCAGTAATTCAAGTGGATCTTTGGCAATCCTAATAGCCTGCGTTTCATCAGTCTCCTGCTACTACTTAGAAATAAAAATCACAAAGCCATTCTGATAATAATGAATATCAAAAAAGGAAAGGAAAGGAAAATTATCCTTAATGTCTTCGCTCTTCTATCAGCCATACACACAAATATACTACCTCGTGGTTGTAATCACAATGTAGACATGGTTTTATTTTTTAGTATTTTAACTTAATGCAATCCAGTTAGCATTTTTCCATGTTGTTACTTAGTTTTCGTCTTTAATGGCACTCCATCATTTTAATAGTTGCATAATATTCCATCCAGGAGATGTATTGTAATTTACTGAGCCACTTCCCTATTGTTAGACATTTATGAGGCTGTAATGGATTACATGCTATTAAATAGAAGCTCCAGAGGAGGCAGACTCTGAAGCCTGAAGAATGGGGCTTCAAACCCACCTGTTCCCTTTACCCAGTTATGAGTTTAGAATGAACCCTCCTGGGCCCAGGATTTCTCATCAATAAAACAAAAAGAAATAACCACCACTTCATGGTGCTATTATGAAGCTTCATGCTGTTTTTAAGGTACCAACCACACACGGTAGAATCTATGAAAAATGAAATTATTCCATTTGAACATAGGTACTACTGGCAGGAAAAGTTCCCCACTCTGACCCCAAAATATTTGGCAATGCTTACAGATCTTTTCTTTTTGAAAACAGGGTTTCACTGTGTAGTACAGACTGGCTTCCAGTTGGGAAGTCTCTTGTGTTAGTCTCTGAAGGTCTGGGAATATAAGTGCGTACCAGTACATCCAGCCAGAGACATTTTTAATGTTATACCCAAGAGTAAGGGAGCCCCTGGCATCTAGAAGGTTGAGATCAAGGATGCTAACAAGCATTATGTATTATCTAAGTTATCTGCGGTGCCATAGAATTGGTGCATATAGGAGCAAGAGTTGTCCAGAGTCACTTTATTGCATATGTTATGCCTTTTGTTTTTAATATTGTTTATATTCCCTTAGAATAAGGTCTCAAGAAAGTGGTAGATCCAGCTTAAGTGGGATTCATCCCTAAGTCCAATGATAGTGGGAGGGGCTAAGTGTGGTCCTAAGTGCTAGCAGAGGAAGGGGAGCAGAGAAGTAGCATTTCTTCATCTCTCGAGCAAGGGATGATGTCCTATAGATGAGTACTTCTCAGATAACAGTGCCCAGTATCTTCTAGGAACTTGGAAATGTACAGATGTTTAGTTTTACCCTAGACTTACAAATTCTAAAACTCTAAGAATAGAGCCCAACCCAAACATACCTAGATGGCTGTGATGCACGCACAAGCTGTACAAGCTGGGGAATCCTTGCTATTCACCTCTGCAGAACAAAGCCAGTTTCTACAACAGTGAGGATGAGTCAGTCAAGTGCAGCCACTTTGTACAGAATAGTGGAGAAGAGACTCTGAAGTTATGGGAAATTTTAAATATGGAAGTTTTATCCATCCATCCGTCCATCCATCCATCCATCCATCCGTCCATCCATCCATCCATTTATATAACATAGTAAAATAACTTAAAATAGTGTGCTAAGTGCTGAGCTAGGTGCTTGAGCACTGAAACACACATAGAAACTAATGTGTGCTGCATCCCTCCTATACAGGCCACTGTGCTTCTGGAAGGGGCTGTCTGTAGAGGGCTTGGGTTCTTGTGGCTGGCATTGCTCAGTACGTTACTGAGTATCTTCTGACTTGATATTACACGGGTCTCTAAGTAGGGTAGAGGGATGAAGGCCCTAGGGACATTTCCAGTCTAGATAATCTAACATCTTACAACTTGTGTAAATGGAAACAGAATATCTGAACACCTGTGGGAGCTTCTACCCTAGTTGTCATGTAAGCAAGATTTGCACAAAGAGAGGGGGACAAGAGGTGCAGACAAAAAAATTAGTTATCTTGGTTTCTTGGTGTGCTCCTGTCAGGGAGCAGATAAAAACAAAACGCAGGCGCTAGTGAGATGGCTCAGCAGTTAAGAACACTGAGTTCAGTTGCCAGCAATTACACAGTGGCTCACAACTATCTATAAAGGGATCTGATATTTAGGTGTGGCATGTAGGTGTGCATGTAGACAAAGCACTCCTACATTTAAATAAATACATAAACAAATATTTTTAAAGGTTAAAAGCAAACAAAAACACTCATATAATGCCAAAAGAAAAGATACTCCATTCTTGGGAGTGGGTGGTGCTGCTGCTGCTGATGATGATGATGATGACGATGACGATGATGATGATAATTTATATTTGTGAACATGTAGGTGCATGTGTGTATGAGGTTGTATGTATATGAATGTAGAAGACCTGTCATTCTTCAGATGCCATCCACTTTAGATACTTGTTTGTTTTCATTTTTCTTCCTTTTTTGAGATTATAATTACATTAGTTCTCCCTTTCCTGGTCTCTCATTGGCCTGGAACTCACCTAGTAGACTAGACTGGTTGGCCATCAAATACCAGGCCCATTTGCCCATTTCTACCTTGCAGCACTGAGATTACAAGCATGGACCTCTATGTTGGCTTTCTTTTATTAACTGGGTTCTGGGGGATTGAACTCCACTCTTCCTGCTTGCAAGGCAAGCACTTTATCAACTGAGCTGTCACCTCAGACACAAGAGATTATTTTCAGTAGATGAGAATATATCTAAGTATTCTCCCATTACCGCCATGAAGATGGAGGCTTTATCATGCTTACACCAATAGTTACAACCTAGGCAGTCCAGGGCTAAGGTCAATACTATTTCCATAGCACTAAAATTGGAAAGGCTGCCTCCCTAGCCCAGGACTAGAGCTCTATGGCTTGAAAGCATTCAGAGTAGCACCCAGCATCTGACCTGTGGATTCTGTTCTAATTTTCCTATGAAGAGCTGCTTCTCTCCCCCATTGTTTATTATTCAACAAGCATTGTGTATAAGGCATACTCAGTCTGCAGCACATTCAGGTGTAAGTACTTGAAAACTCTTTATCACCGTATCTACCCTAGAGCACGAAGAGAATTCGAAATTTTCTACACTAGATGACACATAAGGAGACTGAGTTATGGACAAGTAAGAAACTACCCAAGACTACAGAGCTAGTAAGTGATAGACTATGGTTTAAGCTTTAGCAGTCTGGATTGAGAATCCATGCTTTTCCCATTGGACACTACCTCAGGCTTCTGGGACAGTGTATCTGTCCACATGCACATCTGGAAGTGGTCCCTGTGTATATTGCATGCCCTCTGCTAGGCTGGATCTATCAGGAGCCTGTCCAGTGGGGTCTAACTGCACCTCAGGTAAAAGAAGAACATGTTTCAGGAGAGACAGGCATGATTAGGATATAGATGCAGATAGACCTGCAGAGGCAGTGACACAGAGAGCCAGATAGCAGAAGGCTGGAGGTGATGGGTGTGGCCATGGTTCTTTGGGCATTCAAACCATAATAAGATCTTCTACTGCTGTTGCTACTTGTGTAACTTTGCCAACCTTGGAAAAGAGGGACGCTCCAACACAAAGAGAGGGGAAGGTCCCAAAGTCTCAGAATAGGTGCCTAACAGAGGCAGTGGACAGACAGGATGCTCAGTGTGAGATGTGAACTCTCTGCAGATATGCACATGTGTGGGTGTCTGATTGCCTGGGAGGAAGGGAACCAGATGACAGAGCTGTATGCTTTGATTGGCATAACAACAACAAAATTCTTAGGGAGCATCCAGACACTTGACTGCCTGGGTTTGAATCTCAGCTCTGCCTCTGGAAAGTTTCAGTATTTTTATCTGAATCTTTTCAAGTCTGTCTGTCTGCTCCTTCATCTGTGAGGTGTTGGCAATACTGTTGCTCACCATATAGTTATTAGAACTAAAGCCCCCAAGACACCATGCCTACAGTCTTTGAACAGTGCCTGGAATAAAGGAAGTCCAGTGAACTTGCTTCTTAAATGAGCACAGTATGTGTATTATATATTTTATTATAACTTCATTAGTTTCTTAAGGCTACTATGACAAACTACTACACGCCGGATGGTTTAAAACAACTAGTTTATGGCTTAACTAGTAAAGTTTTTGCTGTGCAAGTATAAGACCCTGAGTTGGGTCCCAAGAACCAACATGAAAAAGAGGAGTATTTGTTTGACTTGTCCTCTTAGTGTTGCTGAGGTAGAGACTCCCTGAGCAGATTGGCCAGCCAGGTACAGGCTAGCAACTCCCTGAGCCGATTGGCC
>JADRCH010000106.1:4579051-4631484 GCA_019843965.1 Rhynchomys soricoides | reverse complement strand
GATTGGCCAGCCAGGTACAGGCTAGCAACTCCCTGAGCAGATTGGCCTGCCAGCTTAGCATTCTCAGCATGCTCCAGGCCAATGAGATGCCCTGCCTCCAAAAACCTAAGGTGGATGGTTCTTGAGGAAGAACACCCAAGGGTGACCTCTGCTTCCACACAGATCAAACACAATTTATGTGTACCCACATAAACATTTACACACATAAAAATTAAATAGCATTTAAGGATGTCTGGTGATCTGTGGTGTTCCTTGGCTGGAAGCTACATCACTCCAGTCTTTGCTTATGATAGCTTACTCACAAAGTAGTCTGACAAGGGACTGGGCTTTACTGTCACACTGTCTGCCACCATAGTCTATGTGTTAACTATGTCACCATCCCCAACTGGGTATAAGAGGAAATGCTATAGTACACTATAAACCCTGCATCCACATATGTTCTCAATGTATACTATGACTCTGAGATGATGTAGCTCAACTTCTACCTCAGTTACAAGAAATTTCAGTTAGTGAAGTCTGTGTTTTGAGGTTTTTATTTTGCTGTGTTTGTAAGAGACTGGAATTGTGTGTAATGTGTACTGAATCTGCTTTTTTAAAAATTTTAAACATGTATATGTATATTTATATGTATATACATATATACACACACATATACATGTATACTCATATATAATATGCTTTGCCCATATCACCACCACCACCATCGTGCTCTCTTCGTCTTCTCCCTCCTGCCAAACCACTGCTTCTTTGCAGTAAGTTCCTCTCCTACTTTCGTCCATTACTTTTAATGGCTGGCTTGCATGAGGATGGGTGGGGTTTATTATCTTGGGGAAGAACACCTGACCAATGCGTACACCATTGAGGAATATGACTCCCTCCATCCCCACAACCATTTACTGCCTCCCACTCCTCAGAGAGGAATGGGGCCCCATCCATGCTGAAATGTTGAGAGGCTCAATATTGAGCAAGCTGAGTCCAGGCAACCACCATTGCTGTATGTTCATGGGTGCAACAACTATGTCATGTTCAGAAGACGGCGTTTCACAGCTCTGATTCCCATCTTTGGGCTCTTTCTGCCCCTCTTCAGTGATGCTCTCTAAGCCTTGGAGAAGACAAGATGGATACCTCAGTTAGGGATGAACACTCAGTACTCAGCTGTTCTCATCACTTTGGTCCACTTTTATGCTTTGTGAGTTCTGCATTAACTGTTGCCACTTTGACCCAGACTAGGAGAAGCACAGGTCTATGTATATAAATATAAGTTTTTAAAGGGCACTTTACCACTTTGTCTGTGCAGCAATCAACAGCAGTATGTTCACCTTGTGGTCTCTGACGTCTTTCTCATGGGCTGGTGATCAAGTTTACCATGGCGAGCATGAGTTCCCTCCTTGCAGGAAACCTCAGGGCCAACCTGACAGCTGCTAGCCAGCCCTCTAAAGGTCATCACTACTGCACCCCTGGCCACATATTTCGTGGTAGGTTAGTATTGCAGCTCTGAGGGCTCACAGCTGGGTAACACTATTGATAGCTCTGATCCTCCAGCAGACGGTTGTTTCCTTCTGGCATTATATGAAAGCTAGCCAGCAGGAAGGAAACTTTGAGCTCACTTACAGCTTGATTTCTCAGCGTCCTGCCATCCAAGTATGTGGTTTCCTCAGCAGGGGGTAGTGTCATCTAATTTGCATCTCTAATCTCAGCCCTAGAAGAGAGGTAGGAGAAAGTCAGAACAGGTGTCTGAGTTTAAAAGCAGAAAACAGAGACTAGGCTCTATGGCTCCTACCTGTGTACTGTGTGCCTTGACTAAGAACCCTCCATCCAAGCTTAGTAAGAAGGAGTCTCTTCTATGAAATGGGAGACTAGTGTAGTCTTCTTTCTGTTATGAGGGGCAATCATAGATAATCAATCATATGGCTTATCACTGTACACTCTGTAAAGTGTATGAAGAGGGCTTACTATTAATTGATATGTTGCCACCTTTCCCCTCCTTCTCCTCCTTCTCCTTCTCCTTCTCCTTCTCCTTCTCCTTCTCCTTCTCCTTCTCCTTCTCCTTCTCCTTCTCCTTCCCCTCCTCCTTCTCCTTCCCCTCCTCCTCCTACTCCTCCTCCTCCTCCTCCTCCTCCTCCTCCTCCTCCTCCTTCTTCTTCTTCTTCTTTTTCTTCTCTCTCTCTCTCTCTCTCTCTCTCTCTTCTTTGCATTCTCTTGGCTTCAATACCTTTTTCACTTCAAGGTTCAAGTCTCCGAGAGTTACCAAGATATTCTGCCCAAAGATGCTACTGAAGGGTGGGTCAGAGACAAAGGCCTCTGGGAAGGAAAAAGTATCTGGTCAGTGTCTGCCCCGGAGAGTGTACATGGCTGGTCATTTCCAGGAAAAAAATCTTGAAAATGGAACTGCCAAGATTGGCATTAATAATCTGGATGCTGTGTGCTCCTATTCCCAGACAAGAGGAGACGGGGGGAGGTGAGAGTGGGGTAGGACTCCCTCATTGCCTCTATTCCAAGAGAGTTTCCAGTTTGTGTTTGAACTCTTCTAGCGGAGGGGATCCTCATATCCCCAGCAGGAACTGGAATGGACTCCTTCTGTTCTGATTTAGTCAGGTACCCTGTCCAGCAGCCACAGGTATAATGTACGTTCATATTAACTACTTGTTCAAAAACCTCATGAACAACAAATGGAAGAAAATTATTTTAGGAAAAGGACAAAGAAGTCTACAACAGGAGAGAGCACCTTTTAGTTGGTTCCGATTTCTGTCTTGAAACATTCTCCAGCTCAGGGACTGTCCTGCAGAGGAGTCCACAGGCTTCTGGGTGCTCTCTTTTTTTCAGCTTTTGGTCCACCCTGCTGGTGAGATCCTGTGACCTAATTGACAAGAATCACAAACCCAATAGAGCAATATTTGCAAGT
Organism: Rhynchomys soricoides; assembly: GCA_019843965.1. Classification (NCBI taxonomy): domain Eukaryota; kingdom Metazoa; phylum Chordata; class Mammalia; order Rodentia; family Muridae; genus Rhynchomys; species Rhynchomys soricoides. The sequence goes on along the minus strand of JADRCH010000106.1, from coordinate 4,628,582 downwards.
TCAGAAAAGTCACAGGTATTTGAGTGTTAAAGGCCCTGAGGATCCATACCTTAATTAATGAGAGGATCACAACAGGAGTCATGACTATTTTATGTTGTTTAGGTTTTTTGTTTTATTTTTAGAGTTCTGCGGCTTGGGATAATCTGTGGGATCTAAAGTTAACAACAACAAACAAGCAAACAGATTTCTGTGAATATTCCACTAATGCTGCAAGTATTATAAGAATAAAATGCTGAGTTATCCACCCAAAATATTCTGAGACATGAACTGATGGCACGCAGGGTTCCCCTTCTCTTTGGCTGCACTTCTCTACTTTTGAAGTGGTTATGATTTACACCCAGAGCAGGGTAACCATCTTTCCCACACTTCAGATTGTAGACTTTTTAAATGGAAATTTGTGCAGCAAATTTTTCTAGTGTGACCTATGTGCCAGATCCTCAGCAAGAAACTGGAGTTGGTACGTGGAGTCAAAAGCCCTTCTCCCAAGAGATGCTTCCTAGTGGGTAAGAGGTGAGTGACTAACACAGGAGTGGATGCCGGCTTAGCTGATATGGTATCGATACCTTTCCTGGTCTCCAGCCAGAGTTCAAATCAAGGGTCAACTCTCACATAGCACCAAATATTTCTTCTCTGCATTCTCCATCTCTGCGATTCTCTATGTCTGCACTTACCTATTTAATGCTTGTCTTTGCCATTTATCTCTGGGTTTGTAGAGGGTCAAGGTGAAGAAGACAAGGCTATCTTTACACTTAACAGAGCCTGATATATGTATGTGCTCAAATATCTGTTCAAAGAATGAGTTAGCCTGAGAGGAGGAAAGTGCAGTTCTGTTAGTGGAGCAGCAAGAAGCCTCAGAGCAGGTCTGACATTGGAATGACTTTCAACTTGAAGGATGAAGAGAGATGCCCAGTGGAAGGGATAAGAGTGTTGAGCAATGTGGGGTAAGGGGACATAGTTCCTGTTTGCTAGGAGACATGGAGGGAGGCTAAGCTGAGGCCCAGGCCACATTTTAAAGATCTTGGGTATTTTCAGATTTGAGTTTTCTCCAGAAGAGAAAAAAATAAAAGGAGGGGGGGAGATAAGTTAAGTTCTTTGGTAATGTCAAGAAATATCTTTTTTTCCCCTGTTACCAGTATTATTTTTAATTTTTAAATTTTGAATTCTAAAGTATAGAGATAGATCTCTAGCTTTGAGTTTGTGTTTTCTTTTCTCTGTGCCTCTTCCATTTCCACCTTTAGGGCTGGGTTTATTGCCAAAACATTCAGATAGCATATCCATTACCAAAACACTCACACAGGACTCCTATCACCAAAGCAAGAGGTTTCAGCCATGGGCCACACACCCAGGACACTGCTATGGTTTGGAGGAGCCCCTCCCCAACTCCAAAGGATTATGACTTGGGCCGGGGGCCCAGAGTGCATGCAGTGCTATGAGGTGCTCTGGAGCTGTAAGGCTTAGTGGAGGTCCTTAAGTCAAAGGAGGGAATTTTAAGGCCTCAGCCTATGCAAATCATTTTGCTTTCTGGCTCTTGTCCTGAGCAGTTTGCTCTGCCTGCTGTGTACTTAGAACATGTACAGCCCTTGCTAGAGGCCAAGCAGCAAGTGGGGTCACCCAGTCAATGACTAGTAAGAGACCTTTTCGGTTAAGAAGTTCATTGTCTCTGGTATTTTTCTGTAAATGTAGCTAAGGTAGATGTCATATAGCTGATGTTTATAGCTCAGTTTTAAAAATGTTTAAGTACCTCCATGTTTTGGAGATGTTTAGTCTTTCCTTTTTTCTTTCTTTTTTTTATATAGATATTTGGCTCAACCCAAATATTTCTATAAAATGTCATTTTTCTAAGAAGCAGTGAGACCTCTTTCACTCCTTTATTATTCCTTTGGAGGCCGATGATTTGTGGTGAAGACAACTCTCTCTGTACTATTTTACCCTGAATGGAATGAGATCGGCTGGAAGTTCTGCCCCGAAGGAAATATTGAAGCCTCTGCTTCATACTCATTTGTAGTTCTCAAGTTAATTCTCTTATCAGATTTCCTTTTATTTCCTGCTGGGGCAATGTGAGCGAGCTTAGATGGAGGCAAATATCTGCTGTATAGCCTTTCAAATTTATGATTAAGAAGGTCACATATACATTTTTAAACACACTGCTTTTTGATAATGGATGAAGAATAAAATTTTGAATGTCATCAGCTACAAAATTGTTCATTTGTCTTATGTCATTCTATCCCTTGCCTGTTGATTGACAGATGATGGTAGAAAGGGCCGGGCTGAGCAAGGCTTGATTTCTTGTCCTTCCGCTGTCTACCTGGAGTAGTCCCACTGATACAACAGTCTGCCTGTGGCCAAACCATTAATGACCAAAAATGTGTTTCTTTTCTTGAGTGCAATTCCTTCCCCCAGGCCAATTTTTAGGAATAAATAAATGGAGAATTCCACTTTTGGCTGCATTGATCTTCAGATTGTGACCAAATGAGGAACTGTAAAAGCTTTTATTCTTCTCAGTCCAGATTCCTAGACCCTAGGTTCATTCTGTCCTTCTCTGCAATGTTTTCTACTGCAGGAATACGTTCTTCAGGGACTCCCTCAGAGGGGTCCTTTAACACCTGTAGCTTTTAATTAGCTTCAGCTGATGAGAGCTGCTATAGGAAGTCAGGATGGGGAAAGAGGAGTCAGAGTATTGTGGCCCATAGTCGTCTCTGTGTGCTCTTCTAGGACTGACTAGACCCCTTTAAGAGAAAACATCTGCCCTCCTGGACTTTTCTTTGCAACTCTTAGGGATTCTGGTTAGATCTTCTCCTGCTTGTCTCTCTAGGCCCCTAGGTGGGAAACAGGGTCTCTTACCTCTATGTTACACCATCTTTCTGTCCCCAGTGACCTTTTTTAAAGAGTCTTTTTTTATAAATAAAGACTTCTCAAATTATCTTCACTTAAAAGTGCTGTCTGCCATTCTATATAGTCTATACCTACATATTAGACCTCATCTTATTTCTCAGAAGGAGGCTGTCAGTTAGGAGTTGGTCCCAGAGAAATCCTTCTAAGATACTGCTCCATCCAGATTTATCCTTTCTTTCAGTGCTCCTTGTGGAAGGGAGATGTCATTAACTCTTGAAACGACCTATCTCATGACTGGGACACGGGTTCTTTGTTACCTACAGTTAGTTTCGCTTCAAGATATTATGTCCAGGCTTAGACAAAAATAACAAAGGTTAAAGTTAAATCCAGGTTCTGTGAAGACTAGAGCAGTAGACTCAGAGAAATTTATCCTTGAAAGACTTATTTAGCCTATAGCTTTCCATCTGCCAGGAACATAACGACTCTATTTAGATTATGTATGCTGGGAAAACCCGTAGGGACCACAAGCAAGGAAGGGTCATCATAGTTTTATCTTTTGTGGTATACCTAAGCCCCATCATTTTAAATTTAAGTGAAATAGATTTTTTGATCCATAAAAGAAGAAGCCTTTGACCTTTTTAGTTCCCCAGTGAGGAATCAAAATCACTGTCACTAGGTATAATTCAAAGACAGGTGGAATTCCACAGTGGGACTGCTGGGACAGGAGTTGAGACATTAGAATGTGATTTCATAGCAATATCCATGTGGTCACTGTCATTTATGTGCCCAATACTGTGCTCTGTGTATTATATGTGCTGCCTCGTTTAATCCTTATGTCTGTATGAGGCTAATCCTCATTGAGTGAAATGTCTAGAAGAGTTCAATGGACAGAGAACAGTAAACCTGTACCAGGCAGGCAGCAGAGGTTGGCTATGACTCCATGTCTGTCTAATGCCAAAGGAGATTTAGCCTCAGTAGTTGGTGTCAGGACTACTAGGGGATCTTAGTGGCTACATCTTCAGATAATTCAGATTTACACCAAACTTTGAGAAATACTCCAATACACTACTATTATTATTATTATTATTATTATTATTATTATTATTATTATTGCCTCCCTGGTTGTCTAGGACTGTTGCTCCTATAGGAATGTCTATGAATTGAGTCCAGCTCTGGCTTCTCTTTCTTTGAGCTAAAAGACTAATCCCTTGCCAACCATCAACCCCTACTTCAGTCTACTGCTCTGGGTGGGTCCTTTCATTAGCCAACCTCTGCGGAAGGCTGAACTGTATCCCTTATGAAATAACTAAGCCTTATAACTTAAAATGTAAGTAACATAGATTGTTAGGTCCATAAAAAGGCCTTTGCCCTTTTAGTTACCTAGTGAGGAATGAAAGTCTTTATCACTTGATATAATCTTTAAAAAGATAGAATAAGGACTGTTGAGAGGGCATGTTTCGTTGCCTGAAAACAGAAGGAGCATCCTGACCTTTTCCTCCCTCTAAGAAAGTGGGGGCTGCATCTTAGAGTCTCTCTGATTTCCCATTATAAGCTCAATTATATAGCATGCACATTCTACAGATAAGGCAACGTAAGCTGCATATTTCCTACTAAATGAAGTGATTTCTAGTTTCAGAACGGCTTATGTTTACTTGACCCTGATATTGGAGAGCCAGCCTTGCCTTTGCTTTTATTGAATGAACTAAATATGGTGTTGAGAATGGGGGATGGGGAAAGAGACCAACCTACCTCCCCTGTCCTCTGGTGCAACTAGAACCATCTAACTGTGATTTTTCCCTTGCACATGTCCCAAAGGAAGCTGGCTAAGAAGCAGAAGGAGACCCAGAGTGGAGCCCAGAGGGAGATGGGGCCTGTGGCCTCGACTGACAAGCCTACTGCCAAGCTCAGCACCAACCGCAATGATGAAGGCTTCTCCTCCAGCTCTCAGGATGTTAATGGATTTAGTAAGTCAAGCCAACTGAGGCAAATGGAGTATCCATGATCAATTTTGGTCCTGGTGTGATCCTTTGCAATAACCAAGTCCAGTAAATCATGAAATCAGAATGCTTTCCTGAGATATCAGAGATGAAGGGTCTTCTCCCTGGCAAAGCTTCAGGGTAGCCCAACCTGATGTAAAAGGTATATTTAAGAATATAGGACTGGGGGTGTAGTTCAGCCAATAAACATGGCACATGAGCATGAAGACCTGAGTTTGAATCTCCAGGACACAAAGAAAAAGTTAGTCAGTGTAGCATGCACCCATAAGCTCAACACTGGGGAGGTAGAGACAGGGGATTTCATAGGGTTTGCTGGCCAGCCAGTCTAGCCTAATCATTGAGCTCCAAGTCTTATGAGACACCATGTCTCAAAATTAAGGTAAGGAACGATTGAGGTAGTTATATTAACTGTTGATATTCACATACATATGCATGTACACATGTGCAGATATATGCACATATCTATAAACCATATATACCAAAAGTCAACCAATTAGAATCTATGCCTAAGCATATAGAATGGGAACAAGTCATCCTAAACAGAGTCAGGTCAGATAGTTAAAAATAAGAATAGTTACTAAGAAGGAGGAGGAGGGGGAGGAGGGAGATGAAGAGGAGGAGGTGACTTTAAGGCAAAAAAAGCATTCTGTACTGAACTTACTGGCTGACAATTTTCAAAGCTTTTTCACATTTTCTGTGTAATGTAGATGACTCATGGAATGTCTCTATCTCTGGCCCTAATATTTCAGAAACTGGGGTTTAACTAAAATCGCAAGAGTGTTGGGTTTCATGTCTATACTGGAAACTGTGTTCCCAAGCACAGTTTTATTAGGTCAAGACTATCTTCATCTTTACGCAGAATTAATAAGGTGTCCTTGGTTAATATAAGAAGTTTAAATTCCATGGTTCACCCATCCAAAGAGAACTCCATGGCTGGATAGTTATAAGCCTGTTTGGTGACCAGGCTTGAGGAAGCTTCCTTTTGCCCTATTTTTTCAACCATGCTATAAGCTAGTTCTTTCCTGAATTTGACAATAATATAGTAGATTTTCACTGTCTCTCTTACATTATAGACAGAAGAGACCACATTTCATAAAAACCGCTTTAGATATGGTCTGTCTGGGAAATGCAGAGTGACGAGAGCACAAGGGAATAAAGGAAACCAATATAAATGTTGCACCATCTATGATGCAGACACACTGGGTTCGTTTCGACCATCAGCCCATGAGACACTTAGTAGGACTGGTCTTATGTGGTAGGTGAGATATGTTTGCCTCAGCTTCTCAGAGTTACATAAATCGTTTCTCAAGAATCCAAGCTCCCTAAGCTGGAGCACAGCATAACACTTGAAAACTTTTCCAAGCAAAATGATGGATGAGAAACAGGACAGGGACTGAGGGCAATGGATTTTGTAATGCTATCCAGATAGTTCTTAGAGACATCCTGGTTAAGTGTTCAGAACGTTGAGGATGCCAATGATTGTATTCAAATGGAGGAGTTCTTTGGGAGCAAAGATTAGTTTAAACCTACCATACCCCTAAAAGAGGCTGAGAAGAAAAGGATACTCATATCCTTTAACTGTATTGACCAATTGGTAGCATTTTTTTTTTTTCAGTATTGACATCTGGTTGCACTTTCTCTAACTGGACAGAATTTTCTGAGCTATTTAGAAGTTAAGTTGGGGGTTCTAGAACATTCTATCTCTAGAGATTTGGGTATGTGGTTCCTATGATGTTAAAGAGCTCTTCATCATACCACAGAAGAACTAGTCTTCTGTGAGAACTACGACGTCATTCCAATGATATTGAAGATGCAAGTCCACATTTAAAGTTCCTGTGTCTCCAGAATAGGCTGGATCTTTTGCTGTAAATCAGGATCCAAACAAGACTCTCATTTCGATTTGGTTTTCCTAAAGTCTCCTGACCTTATTTTTCTTTACAGGAATCTGACATTTTTCAAAAGTCTGATACAGTTGTTCCATAGAGTGGTCCATGAGCCAGAGCTGTCTAGTTTTTCTGTCAGATTTCATTTAGGTTAACCATTTTAGAAAAGTATACGGTGGTGGTATTGTTTACTGCTCTAAATTTTTCAATGGCCTCACAATATCACTCTAGTCCTATTGACCATGTAAGTTTGAATACAACCTAAGGTTGTATTAATTAATGCTTTTAAGACAAAAATCTAGAAATATACTGATGATCTTCTGAACAAATATTTAATTTTTGCCTCTTCTTAGAGATAAGGGACAATCTATGGTCTGTTTAACCCTACATATGACCCAGTCCTGTCCTTTATCTGGATGAATTACCTAGATTCATATATTTGTCAGGATTCAGGAAGGGAGGCAGACACAGAACTGGAGAAGCACAGAGGAGCTGGCTAGGAAATGACCTTGGTGTGTACTTGAAGAAAGGTTGATCCTGCACTGCACTGAGCTGTCCCTGGCTCTTCAACTTTGAGCATCGCAAGTTTAGCCTTAAAAACAACACTAGTTTTAGTTATTCATACCAAAACTCTCCTGTACATCCCAGCCTTGTGTGTACACTTTTTCCCTGTTATAAAAGCTCCCCGGGAAGACATCAGATGCTCAAAGTTTGTGGTCCAGCAAGCATGACAATCACTGTGACCCTGAAATTGCAGGTCCTTAGTCTCTAGCTTGCTAGTCATATGGGAAAACAACCTAGCTCACACTGATTCCTTGGATTTCAAAGAGAAATACAACCACTGTTTTACAGTGGCTGAAAAGTTAGACCCTCAAGATAAAAACACTGAAGACAGAGGTGGATTCTTCACTAATGAAAAAGAAAGGGTAATAACATTCAGTGAGGTCTCCTGGGATATTTTAAAGGTCAAGGCTAGTCTTCCCAAACAATCAGATGTGTCCACTGACCACATCATATATCTCGTATACACAAGCATACATAAAACTATATGCACTCCTATGTATCTGTATATAGATATCTATTTTATTGGCATTTCTTTTTTAAAAGACAAAAAATTTCAATTGACTGGTTATACTCAATTATTATGAAATCATGCATATGTTTGGACCACTAAATATTTTAGAATTCTTTCTACGTATCTAGCATCTTCAGGCTGCTGCTATAAACATACTCTGGGGATTTTTTTTTTTTTTTTTTGAATGCCCTAAAATGCATCAGGTAACTTTTAAAATGCCCTGTGGGACTACTGGGATGAGATTTGAAGGGGAGAAAATGTAAGTAATGCTTACACTAGAGATGTAAAAATTGCTTCTAAAATCACCCTGATGTATGTAAAATTGAATCTATTTTCGTGACATTAGGGAAGTGGCTGTCTGGCTTCTGAATCGGCGTCTTTAAGAGCGACGGAGATTATGTGCAAATTCTGAAGCATCATGGGGGCAGGGGGGTAGAAGAACATTCCTTACATGGGGATAGATTGTAGAAGGACATACCGTGGGCAATTATTCCATTATTGAGCAGGTGGGCCCTACCTTTATTCAAATTCTGCCTCTTCCTGCTTAGGTCTGTTTTCTGGTCTTATCTATTACCAGTGACTGCTATGTTTGGCAACATCTATTCAGTCAAGCCTCCCAATGGTGTATAGGAACAGTGACCTCTGGGGCAGTAGGGTGACAGGGCTCTGTCAGATATGAGCTGTTGCTGTGGAGTGCTTAGGCATTCTTTTAAAAGCTGTGCATGTCACATTTCAAGGACAAACAATGCACATTGTTTTCCATTTATAGAAAAGCTGGCTTTTTATTAGGTAATCTGATTTTGATCTTGGCTGCCTTGAATACTTGTAATTTTTTTTCCTGTGATCTTTTGCTCACTGGGATTGTCTTCTGGGTCTTTCTTCAAGTACACTCCTTCCACGTCATGCTTATGTCTGCTTCTTTATCTTTTGTATTTATGTCTTCTCCTTGCTCATTTTCAGACTAAACAAAACGCTTCAAAACAAATTGCAGTTGAATCCCTAAGGCATGGGGGCCTGGCTGTTCACATTTCTCGTAGTGCATTTAACTTCCCTTTTTACTGGTTTCCATTAGTTAGCACTCCCTTGGAGATAGAATTACAGGAGGTTGTGAACCACCTGATTTAGACACTGAAAACCAAACCTGGGTCCTTGGAAAAGAGCAAGCAAGCAAGCACTTTGAACCACTGAGCAGTCTCTCCAGCCTCCCGATAAATATTTCTAGTTGTGAGACATATTTCAGTGGTAGACCCTTATTTTCACGTTATAGACAGCTTATAAGTTTAATATTGTGCCTGTTCTACATGTAGGGGAAACTGAGATCCAGAATACATACCCTTTGACAAGTCAGAATCAGGACACATTTTTCCTTGTATCAGTTAAAATTTATCTACCCAGTTCAGCCAAGAATTTAGGAACATACTCACCAAGAGCAGTCATGATAAAAAAAAAAAAAAATAGTAAAAAAAGAAAAAAAACCTAAGATCAGAACATTATAAATAAAAACAAAGTCAAACCAGTGGAACACTGTAATATAATTATATCATAATTGAATCTAAATATGCAGACTAGATCATAAAGAGATCATCAGACATTGGACCATTAAGTACTCTGCTAAGTCAGGAGTAGTTTGAGAAAAGTAGCTATAAATTGGGACGCATATCACAAGAAAACATTTTTTTCAAAATATATTTATTCTATTACTTTTTATTTGTATGTGTAAGTGTGTACAGTTGCCTGCAGCAGTTACTAATTTTTAAATATAGATCTATCTCTGAACTTTCTGGTAGCAAACACTCAAGAAGAAGGATAACCTGGGGAAGTGCCTACAGTACACTGGATCTTTTGCTTTGTGTAAATCCTACTTTTAAGCTTCCTTGAAATTTTGTGCTATACTATACTACCTCCATTTTGAAAATGAAGAAAGCAAGTTTAGGAGAGCCAAAGGAGACATGCCCAAAGTCACATGGCACAGAAGCAGTAGAGATGAGATTAGGAGCCAAATGGAGTTTTCTACCCTCAAACCAGAGCCATGACTTCTAGTTTGGCAATTGCCCGCTTCAGTGAGTGAGCTCTTTGGCATTCACAGAGATGGACAGCACTATTCCCCACTGATAGCATGGGTAAATTCTCTACCACATGAGCAATGTCCTCCACCACATCTCTGTTGAACATAGATTCCTACATCTGGGTACTGACATGGAGCCAGTTAGATTGTCGTGAGGTGCTGTGCTCTGTCATGATCATCTAAGTCCAGCCTCACAGTGACCCTGTCCAGACCATATGTTCATTACTGAATCCACTTGATAGTCGACTAATATATTTCTATATAAAAACATTCCTAAAATTGTTTAAAAAATTGTCAAAGGAATCTGTATCGGATAGCATGTATTCTCCTTTCCAAACTGGACATCTTTGTCTTTAATCTTTATCAATCCCTTTACCATGAAGCTGGGAAGAAAAGAAAAGACACAAAAGCAAAATGGCCCCGCAGAGTGTGGGGACTGTGCCTCCTCCCATCCTCTCTATTCATCCAAATAGCTGCATCAGATCCACCTGCCCAGTGAATGCTCTCAGACAGGTTCTGCAGGAATTGTCCCTCTAGGAGTTTCCTAGGAAAGCCAGACTCTACATCGATGGTCTCATCTTCGTTATTGTCCTGCTGGAGCAATCTGCAAGAAGATACAAAAGTGAATGAACAGGGATGACTTCTGGCCCCTGGCTCACAACAGGGCAGGAAAACAGAGGTCCAGACAATCAGCATCTTTGCTGTATGACTTTGTGTTGAAGCAATCTGCACAAAAGACTCCAGGCCTCTTCCCCTGTCTTTGTGACCAAAATACACCTAGCAGTACACTTCAAGGGCAGAGATGAGCATTGTTTTCCATTTAAAGAAACGCTAACCTTGTCTTCAGTAATCTGATTTTGATCTTGCTGCCTTGCATAGTGATCATTTTTTCCTTACATTCTTTTGTTCCTTTTCTGGATGTTTCTTCAGCTGTTGTCCCTGCATATTATGTTTATGTCTTCTTCATCTTGTGTATTCATGTGTCATCTTCTTGTGGTTCATTTCAGCCCAAACAGAAATGCCCCAGGAGCTGTTTGCTTCTGATGAGGAGAGTGGCCCCTGAACCCTGAGGCACATCCCTGTCGCTCAGCAGACAGAACTCATAAGAGGGTTTCTTTGGGCACAGGTCAGGGAATGCTCAAGTTTGATTCTGTCATAGGATAGTTGAGCGGAGATGGGACAGGTGGCAGGCAACGTCAGGCAAAATGCAGTCTGGTTTATTTTAGAAATATGTTGTATAACTGGAGAAATTGACATTGGGAATATAGATCTTGACTTTAAAATGTTACAGAATTGGAGGCGATTGTGATAAACTCCCTGAGAAGGTGAGCTGGCTACAGAAATGAGTCTCATTTGTTCTTCTCTGGGAGTAACTATTGACTTGATGGTTATGTGATGCTGATGACTGTTAGCTCCACTGGGGACCTTATCTGGGTCTGTTATATTGCTGAATAGTTTTGTGTATTGTATCTAGACCCCAAACAGCATAGCTAGGTAGAATTATTACCTTTGTACCCTGATGTTATAAATGACACCATTATTATTAGTATAAAGATAACCTAAAATCCTAAGCCTGGTTCCTGGGTCCTCTCTGGTTTCTTATAAGAAAATACTATGGACCATCAGATACTCATTGACAATTTATTTATATGAATGAATGAGTCAATGTACAAATGATAGAATTGGGATTCATACAAAGATGACTCTAATTCCAGAGCCTTACACTTTTCTCAGAGTGAATTTCATCTTCCATGAACCTGAAATCTGTCACTATAATTTCAATTCTTTTCTTTCTGCTTTTTCACCTGTGTACCAATCAGTAGCCCAGTGCTGGCTTTGTCTGCCCTCTGGTGTTGGATAGGGTAATGGAATCAATCACCCTCACCCCATCTATTTAACTGTTAGACTGAAGTTTTCAGGTGTTACAAGCTAAATGATTCCACTTCAGTCATCAGGCCTCAGAATACACACTCCTGATGTCAATCTGCTCAAAACAGTTGGCCCTTCTATTGACTAATATTCATGGAGTTGAGTTCCCAAGATAATTATGACCCTCTATACTCCAGGCAGGGACTTCAGAGAGCTGTCATTTCCCTTACAGTGGATTCCAAACTGGCATCCAGAATACACTGTCCATGTCTGAATTAATATCCATTAATCTACCACATGTCTGTCTACTGTAAATACCGTGGTTTCAGAGAGGGTTGACATATCTGGCCTATGTGAAAATGACTTCTCAGAACCAAAAGGAGGAGGGATTGATGTCTCATCTATGCCAAGCCCACCAAGCTATGTGCTACTCCAACTGTGTCAGCCAATAGCATCATTTACTCTTCCAGGTCTGGAATATTAAAAAAGAAAAAAAAATGTTGTTTAAATTCATGATTATCATTGTTCTTCTCCAAGAACTAATGATATTGTGGCTGGAGAGATGGCTTAGAGGTTTAAAACACTTGCTGCTCTTGCAGAGGACCTGGGTGTGGTTTCTAAACATGGTGGCTCACAACCATCACTGAGCCCTGTTCCATGGGATCCATGCCTTCTTCTGGCCTCTGTGGGCATCAGACATACCTATGGTACATATACATGCATGTAAAACACTCATGTGCATGAAATAAGAATAAATAAACCCTTTAAAGATAATTAATGATATGTTCATTTAAGTGCTGAATACTTACTATTGTATTTATTAACATCATTAGCATATTGAGACGATTAAATAAATGTTGTGAACTGATGGTTTAAAGATAAGGGGGGAAAGGCCCTAAAATAGAAATGAATAGAGTTCCTAAAACTTCATAGCTTTAAATGGTAGAGTTGGACCTAAAACCAAGGTCTGTCTGACACCTCTGTCCCCTTAGCCAAAATCACTCCTTCACACTGCCTTGTGGAAGATAGGCATTATTATTACCAAAGAAACACAAGTCTGTTCTGACTGTATAGAAGTCCCTGAGCTGTATCAACTTTGGGTCTGGTTAGTTTTGTATGAGATATTTTCACTTATTTGCAAGTTTATAAACAAGAGAAAAGAAACAAGGGTCCACACACATTGAGCCATCCATTTAAAGTGTTACGTCCCAAATTCCTGTGTCTAAAGGAACACCTTCAGCTGAGTGAGTGCCTAGGGATAGCCAATATGCCTTCCAGGTGATTCAAATGAAGCTCAAGTTTAAAATTCACTAGCTCAAGATAAAGCCAAGGTCTGTCAGATGCCAAAGCTCCAGTGGCTCATTTGCTAAGTTGTCTCTGATATTAACAAAGTTGTAGGCTCTCTGGGTAGGAAGGCTCCAACTGCTCTCTTCCTTGGAGTAGATGTTTCCAGGGGACATTGCCGTCAAGGGGTATTTGATCTGAAGACTGCTAGCATGTGTCAATACAACCAAGGATCCACCTTTCAAGGGTTCCCTCTCAACCATGTGGGATTTTCCTCTCCAGTTTACCTGAACTGTGAAAACCTAAGAGTCAGGATGGAAGGAGCGGAAATTTCCAAGGTAAAGCAACAATGAGTCACAGGATGAAAACCAAGAGCTCCACAGAACCTCATGCAGGGGAATGCAAAAGAGAAGTGCAAAAAATTCTTTGCAGGAACAATTATCTTTTCTGGTTGCTCCAGGATTAAATTGAATCTGGGAGAAGAATTGAATGTTACAAGCTTGCCACCTCCAGTTTTATTGAATATTTTACAGGGATTATTGAATATTTTGCAATCATCCACTTGACTGACAGATAAAGGACACACTTATTAAACTCCTGGAAACCCAGAGTTGGGTGGAACTGTTTGCTCTTTGGAAGAAAGAAATGGGAATGTAAGTAGCCCTTAAGGATGTGAGCAAATTGTCCATCACAAACAGTACGGAGTTAGAGTGTGACAAATGGCTCAGAAGAATTTTGAACAAAACCGGACGTAACACAATGAATAGTAAACCTTAAGGAGTGTCTGATATAATGTCTGATCCAGCCTAGGCTTACTAGAAAGTGTAGAATTTGGTCCTGGGGGAGGGGGGGGGTTCTACAGACCATGCATTAAGTCACTCATGAAGTCAGGAGTAGTTTGGGAGCTGTGACCCTTCCAGTTCATGTTCAGTCGTTTCATTCAAAGGATTGAAATGCTGAGCATACTGTAGAGTCATTAGTGGTTCGTCTTCTTGTAATTTCCATGTACATCCCCCTGTCCCCAGTCTGATTTCTGCACAAATAGAACCTTCTCAAACTGAATTATCCTTTTCATCTCCTCGTTATGGGAGTAGCTGAGGTGTTCCTTTAAATATTCATTGAATGCCGACTCTAGGGGAAATTTTATAGGGATTGTAAAGATAAACAAGACACAGTCTCTGTCTTCAAGGATATTAGTCTCCTCCATGAGGAGACGTGTAAGTGGATTGGTTTCAATAAATATGGTAAGTGACAGAGGAAAGGCGTGTATAGCGTCCCAGAAATGCCAATCAGAGGTTCAACAGGTAATTAACTGCCTGAGTTAGCAGCTGCTCATTTAAACTCCAAGTAAGAGAGAACTTATCCTAGGTGAAAGGTATAACAGCTTAGATGTGCCCGGAGCATTGCTGACTCAGAGCCCAGTGCACTCTGCTAAAAGCATGTGGCCTGGGATAAGACTGGACTGGTAGTTGGAATTTACTAAGGAAAGGGGGGAGGGGGGGAGGATGGCTCACATCTGTGGCCAAGTTCACATTCCAAAGAGGTTATCCTTTCTGAAAGCTGAATAACCCTTGAGCCCTTGCCTTGTGCTGGATCCTGGCTTCATGGGCTCTGTGATTGTACAGCATCATCTTGTAGGAGTTTGTCATCCATCGACAGACCATCACTGTCATTGTATGCTGGCGCAGCCACTCCCTCCCAATACCTTTCCAGAAGGACTTCAGCAAGGCGACAAAGCTGACAGTTTATGCTTGGCCACTGCATCTCCAGAAGAAAATAGAATAGTCCTCCATGCTTCACAGGTGGTCCTGAATTATAACAGGGCACTTAGAAAGAGCTTCTTACAGTAATCAGGGATAAAGGAAAGATGCTGGGAATGTAAATATGTGGTTGCTAGGTAGCGGAATAAACCAAGTCTTGCAGATTTTTTTTTTTTTTAATCTCCTGAGCTCAAAGCTGTAGGCTGGATAAATCAAAAAACACAGATAATTCTAGTAGCTAACATTTTGTGAGTAATTACTAGCGCTAGCACTTCAAATGACTCATTTCCTATAATATTGGAAGCACTTGTGTGATGCAGGTTAAAGAAACGTAGGCTCCAAGTGCCTCTGACTCCTACAGTCTTCCAGCCTCTGTTTTGCAGTGATCTCTGAGGCTTGGGAAGAGAGGATATGTTATGGATGTCCAATTTAGACGGGAACATTCTACTGTCTTCTATCCTTTGCACCTTAGCCAGGGTGGGTCTCTGTATTAGTCACCATCTACTGCTCCAAGAAATCTCCGACAAGGGTTGGGAGATGCACTAATCTATAGGTGTAATGCTTAATTATCAGAATTTCATTAATTCTATTTTTATTTAATAGAATAATAATGACAGGTTCTCCCCTAGGTTATAGGCCTTGTCTCTCCACAAGTTCTAACCCTGGTAATGGTGACACATATGCATTTAATATTATGAATTGGGCCTTAAGTCAATCAAAAGTAGTTACTCCTATGACATTCATGCCACTATTGCACAAAGAGGCATTGCTTGCCAGGGCAGTAAATTATTGTAGATCAGAGAGTTCACAGCTGGGTAATACTGGCAATTACTTTACACTGGTAGTATGCATAGCACCTTCAAACACTTTATAATCTATCCAATAAGAATGAAGTTTCTATATCAGAACCAAGTCGATGTTTCCATGTTCCATTACTCTACTGTATGGTGTCTTCAGTGAGAGGTTCTTTGTCAAGTGTTGGAGGGTAACAAAAAACATTGACAGAGGCCTGTGATGTCTGATGGTTCATGAGACCTCACTGGCCAACAAACTATTCATGACATTAAGCTTTTTATTTGTTAGCCTGCGGTAGCTACTAGGGGCAATATCACCCCATAGTAGTTATAGGGTGACTGCATTTAAAGTCTTTTGATATTTGAGTGCGTGATTGTGGGTGGTAGTGGGGTGTGTGTGTGTGTGTGTGTGTGTGTGTGTGTGTATTCTACAGCAGTAAGGTTCCATCTGACTTCTTTGAGTAAGTTATATGTCCATATTCCCTCCTATGCCCTGCCCTCCCAGATATGCCTGCAATCCCAGCAGTGGGAAACTGAAGGTGGAGGATCAAAAGTTCAAGACTAGCCTCACCTACATAGCAAAATTGATACTGGCATGAGTTATATGATATCCTTGCTAAACAAAAACTAGAATGAAGCCAAGTTTTAAAAAAACACAACGTATTCTGAAATTTCAATATATAGAACCCATGTATTTCTCTCCATATCCACTGGCTCTCTTCATCTCTGCCCAGGTCACCATCATCTTCATCTCTAGCCTCACTAGTGCATAAAACAGATAACAACTATCTCTCTATCCATCCTAATCGTTCTCTACTCCATTTTCCCAGTAATAACCAGGGATATCTTATTTAGCTAAACATTAGGGTATGGACCAAAGGTAAGATCATGAAATCCACTCGGGAGGCAGAGGCTGGCGGATTTCTGAGTTCGAGGCCAGCCTGGTCTACAGAGTGAGTTCCAGGACAGCCAGGGCTATACAGAGAAACCCTGTCTTGAAAAACAAAAAAACAAAACATATATATATATATATGTATGTATATATATACGATCATGAAATCATAAACTATTCACATCTCCTATGCTGTCACATTTTACTCCCTTCTCTGTGAACTTCAGCTGTGCTGTCTTCTCTCACAGGCTTTTATCTATGCCATCTCTCTATCTAGACTGTGGTGGGTGAACTAGAGCTCACAGGCCAAATCTAGCCGAAGATATTGATTAATATAAATAAAGTTTTATGAGAACATATTCATTCCTGTTTGCATATTTCTATGAGAGCTTTTATGCTGTTGATAGTAGAGTTAATTAGTTGCCATAGAGACCACTTGACCCACATTGCCTAAAATATTTACTCCCTGACCCTTGAGAAAATTCCAGCCTCTAATTGATTATTTTAGCTCTCTACTCATGAATTGTTCTCGTGTGTAATTTTTTTATCTTCTTATTCCGCTATCCAATTTGTTCCCTTTTTATCAGTGGTATCACTGAGTTATGCTTCCCCATTTTTACCCTGAAGGCTGACTATAGTTTTCAGACACATTTGTCTAAAGTCTAGTTTATGAAAGTTCCAAGATGGGGGGGAAAACATTTATGGTTTATTGCTCCTTTTTCCTCAGCATGCAGCATAGTGTCTGTAACAGAGCAGATACTCAAAACTCTTTCTACAAGTAGACACATAGATAGGTTAGGCAGAGAAATGCTGTGTGTTCAGAAAACTCTAAGGAATGTTTGGCATAGATGCCACCACAGGCAGTTGTACTCTTTCCCACATGGATATAGGTGGAGAAAGGAATGAGAGGCTGCACCCTTGCCAGTCAGGTGTCACCCATACCTTAGTCCTTCAGGTGCTTCTGTCACCAGCAACAGTATCCTAATACTCAAGGCCATTTTACACATTTATTTTCATGGTTCCTGACATTCTGGGAGTTATGACTCAAAGGAGTCTTTGAAATTTAGTCACTGGTAGTCTGGGAATGCATCCAATCACCCCTCCAATCCCTTGAACAGAGTGGGTCTAAATAAGAGGTCTTTAGAGCCCATACAAATAGGTAAATCTCAGTTTGGCTGCTACCTGGCTCTGCCAAGTAGAGGAGGCAAGAGAAATAGCAAAGCAGCATGTGTAACAGATTAGTTTTCACCTGTCTGCTTGACTGCACATGTAGACATTGAGATATAGCTGATCTGAGAGGATACTGTTGACATTGAGCACCTGCTACACAGGTCCAGTGCATGTAGTCATGGAGAGCCAGCTTCCCTACTTGCTCTGAGAGCCACAGGCTTTCTATAATTAATGTGACTTATTTACCAGTTAAGTAGGAAGGCATTTGGGTCATGTTGGTTTCCTAGGCACTGAGAGTGATTTTTAGATGAGATGAAATGAGATAGCTAGGTGAGATGCACACTTGCAGATGTGAAGAGGTTCCATTCGTTAAGGACAACATGGTGCAGGAATTGGATTTTTACAGAAAAAAAATATGAAGACAGTCAAAGCAGTCCAGTCAGAAAAGGAGAAGCAAGTGGCTACTCTCTTTACCACATCAAAATTTAATAGCAAGAAAAATAGCAGGCACTGTACTTTGTTCAAGGTTTGGTGAGTCAGGAGTTTGGACAGAGTACAAGGGATGTTTGTTTCCACTTCATGATGCTGAGCTGTCCTGAGTGGCCAAAACATGGCTATGACAGCTCCCCTTGGGCCATTTGTATAGCACTTCAGTTCTCTCTCAGATAGCATATGCTGGGGATGAAATGGCCAATGGCTCCAGTGTTTGCATCTCTGATTCCTGGGCTGAAATGACTCAAACATCTGGAGCAAGCTAATATTGTTCTTTCCCCATGCATCTGTAAGGCTCCCTTACAGCATAG
This sequence comes from Rhynchomys soricoides, assembly GCA_019843965.1. Lineage (NCBI taxonomy): Eukaryota > Metazoa > Chordata > Mammalia > Rodentia > Muridae > Rhynchomys > Rhynchomys soricoides. The sequence goes on along the minus strand of JADRCH010000106.1, from coordinate 4,610,158 downwards.
AGAACTCAGAGCAATCAGTTGTCTTCTATCATAGCCAGCTTTCCTCACAGAGAGTATTTCAGGAAAGTCGGAAAGAATGCCTATTATCTTAAAAATGAGGTCTATGTGCCAGCATCACTTCTGCTGGCTGTCATCACTGGGGGCATTCATAGGCCAGATTAACTTGAAAAGACTTGAAGGGCAGACTCCATTTCTCTATAAGAGAAATAGCATATGCATACGCATATAGGAGGAAGAATGATCAATGGTGTTCATTGCCATCTACTGTATAAACCAGCTTCTCTGGTGAGGTTTGAGACATGTACTAATCTGTAGGTATAGCAATAAGTCATTAGGAGTTGGTTTAATACTATGCCCCTTTAGTAGCAAGTTGTCCCCTAGAACCTATGGCCAGTCTAGCCACAGGTTCTTAGGCTCAGTAACTTGCCAGATAACACAAAGAATCACAGCTGGTCAAAATGCAGGAAATGAGACAGTGAAATGCTCATCCCTAAATGGGACATCTGTAATGCACACGCTCCACCCAGTTTCTAGACTTATGGATCATTGCAGAAGAGTAAGCTGAAAGTTCATGGGAGGCAGAGACAGTGGACAACTTCAAGACAACAGTGTTTTTCAGACACTGCAGGGCACTTGCACATGTGAAGTCACAGAGGCAACCTTGTTCTACTGGATGGCCACCTATCCCAGAGTATGGATCCAGAAAACATTGGACTAGATGAGTTAAAAGAAAGAGAGGCTGTGAGGTCACGTGTGTATAGGGTGAGGTGAGAGGGAGAGGGCAGACATGATCAAAACTCAATGAATCATATTCCCATAAAATTACTAAAAATATGTAGTTTGTAAAGGACTCCATGGTAGCCATCTGAGAGACAAACTAACATGCTATTCTAAAAGGAGAAAATTAATACATAGGGGAAGGGGTTAGGGTGATGTTTGTTCTGGATAAAAGTCATTATGACCAATATGGATAGTTCACAATTTCCCAGGCTCAACTTTTGTTAATGTTAACTCTGCTGTTACCAATAAATAGTTAGGCGAGGTATCTGCAGGTTTTCTGACTCTAGGAAGGTTTTTCTCTCTTGTATAGTTCCTTGAGGGTTAATATATCCTTTCAAAGAGCAGCCCAGTGCTAGTGAGATGGCTTAGCAGGTCAAAGTGCTTGCCACCAAACGGGATGACCTGAATTCTCTTCATATGACCCCATGAGGGAACAAGAGAACCAACTCCAGCAAGGTGTCTTCTGAGTTCCATTTGCCTCCTATGGTACACACACACACACACACACACACACACACACACCACATACATGCATGCACATACAATACATACATACACACATACATACATGCCCATATACATGCATACAATCACACACACACATGCACACATACACACACACGCACACGCACACACATACACTAAAGAAGCGTAGTTAAACAGCTTAAAAACAAGAGACTACAAATATTATCTTTTCCTACAACTTCCCGTGGAATACAGAGTGTGGGAGGAGTGTGTTTTTATGTTTGTGGTCTTCATCTTCTCTAAAGTCAGGCTCTCCCTGGTATTTTTCAGTAATCTCATTCCAGTGGACACATCACTGTGAGTGGTTTGGCCTCTTGTGGTACTTGAACTCTTAGCTCCTTGGTATTAAGTGGTAGGAGATGAACACAGGCAAGTGAACAATGGGCCATGTCTTAAAGAATATGAAAAGGTATTGAAATGCATTGATTTCTGCAAGGAGCTAAGGTTTAAGATGTTAAAAAGTGGAGAGAGAGGATTGTCATCAGTTTTGTAAAGGTCATCTTGGTGACCGTGAGGCAAATGTGCTGGAGGTAGAATGGATGAAACTACACAAGACAGGTCTTGTTTTTCCACAGAAAGCAGATTTCTAGGAAAGTGCACAAAATATTGATGCACACCAGAAATTTTGTTATACACACACACACACACACACTCATACACACATATAAACACACATATATACACACTCACACACACATACACAAACATATACACACATACACACACACTTGGGGAATTACCAACCAACACAAAGAACTGGAATGACCACCTCCTTAAAATGAAGGCAACGGAGATTGTTACATTTTTTCCCTCATTATTTATTCACATTACATCCTGATCACAGCCCCTTTTCCTCCTCTCCTCTGAGTCCCACCCCCACAAGCCCCTTTCCTATTACCTCCTCCCCTTCTCCTCAGAGAAGGGGAAGCCCTCCATGGGTACCAACCTGACCTGGCACATCAAGTTGCAGCAGGACTTAAGGCATCCTCTCCCACTGAGGTCCAACAAGGCAGCCCACCTAGGGGAAGGGAATCCAAAGGCAATCAACAGAGTCAGAGATTCCAATTGTTAAGGGATGCACCTGAAGACCAAGCTGCATATTTGCTATATATAAGTAGGGGGCCTAGGTCCAACCCATGCATGCTCTTTTGTTGGTGGTTCAGTCTCTGTGAGCCCCCATGGGACCAGGTTAGTTGACTCTGTAGGTCTTCTTGTGGTGTTCTTGACCTCTCTGGATGGCTCAATCCTTCCCACCACTCTTCCATAAGACTCCCCAAGCTTTGCCTGATGTTTGAGTGTGGGTGTCTGCATCTGTTTCCATCTGCTGCTGGATGAAGCCTCTCAGGAGACAGCTACTTTAGGCTCCTATCTGCAAGCATAGCAGAGAATCACTAATAGTGTCAGGGGCTAGCTCTCTCCCATTGGATGGATCTCAAGTTGGGTCTGTCATTGGTTGACCATCCCCTCAATCTCTACTCGATCTTTATCCCTGAGCATCTTGTGGGCAGGACAAATTTTGAGTCGAAGGTTTTGTGGATGGGTTGGTGTCCCCCTCCTTCCACTGGAAGTCCTGCCTGGCTACAGGAGATGGCCACTTCAGTTTTCATATCACAGTCTGCTAGGAGTCTCAGCTAGGGTCACCTCCATAGAAGCCTGGGAGCTTGTCCCAGAGATGCCTCCCACTGATTTCTGTTCTCCTCCCAGCCCTCTTCCACTCCCATCTCCCACTTCAGCCCCATCCCTGGTCCCTTCCTCACTCCTTCTCCCACCTAGTTCCCTCCCTCCATCCAGCTCTGATGTGTGTTTTGCTTCCCCTTCTGAGTGAGATTCAAGCATCCTCCCTTGAGCCCACCTTGTCACTTAGCTTCTTTGGGTCTGTAGATTATAGCATGGTTATACTGTTCTTTATGGCTAATGTCCATTTATAAGTGAGTACATATGATGCTTGTTTTTCTGGGTCTGGGTTACCTCACTCAGGATATTTTCTGTTTTTAAGCTCTAAGTATTGATTAAGTCTTCTGCCTTGCTTCATATTTTCTTGGTTAATCGATAGCTTGAGAGCTTGATACCTGGAATTCTTTGGACATGTTTGATTTAGCAATGAGTGTCATTATTCCGATAATATCTCATTGGGACAGTTCAGTTTTTGCTAGGTGAAAACCCCTTTTCATCTTCAGGGTCTTTGATCTGGGTTAGATGAAATTCCTTCTGATCTGCAGGTGTTACAGAGGCTTAGAAAGTAAGAGACTCATTCCAGACTAGCAGAGTCACTCCTGTCCCTACTGCAGTGGGGGACCCCAGTGGTGACTCTTCAACCAGCTGTGTCCTGTCAGATACATCTACTTGCGGATTTGATCTCTGTCTGTTGTCACTATAACCTTCTCATTCTGTCCTGACACTATCCTTTCGAGTTGATCTATTGGCACAAGTTTATCTAACAATTCAGTATCATTGCTATGCTTTATGAAAATACACTTGGCTGGCCTGTTCTATAATACAGAGACATAAATCTCATTATGTGTGCTCAATTAGCCCCCCCCACCCCAAACAATTCCCTACTGCTCTAAGAATAAAATGTAAATGCACCTCATAGTATATAGAGACCCAGAATGAGCTGACTTCTGTTTACATCTTTAGTGCGTGCGTGCGTGTGTGCGTGCGTATGTGTGTGGTTGCATATGCGCACATGTGCATGTGCAGTTACACACATGATCACACATGTTTATGGGTACATATGTGTGAGGGGGTACACAGTACATATTTATGTAAATCCATACATGTAGAGACCAGAGGTTAATGTCTGGTGTTTCTTTTTCAATCCACCTTATTCACTGATTGTCCAGACTGGCTGCTCAGTGAGCCCTTGGGGCTTGCTGGTCTGCCCATCCTCAACACTTGAGTTATAAGTGTACATCACCATGCACAGCTCTTCTGTGTGGATGCTAAGGATTTCAGGCCCTCATTCCTGAATGGCAGACAATTTACTGACAGAGAAATCTCTTTGCCCCTTATACTTTTATGTTGAGGTAGGTCCTTTCATTGAATCTGTAGCTCACCAATTTTTCTAGACTTGGCCGATCAACAAGCTCCAAGGATCTTCCTGTCTCTGCTTCCCCAGGGCTGGGATTACAGGAAGGTAACACCACACCCGTATTTGTTTCTGTGGATACTGGGGATCAAACTCGGGTCCCTGTGCTTATATGGCAAGCACTTTACCAGCTGGACATTTCCCCAGCCCTGATGACATCTTTAATTTTATCTCTAGCCACTGACTCTTTTGCTGAATACAGCTCAGAAATATTAACTCCCCCGCCTCGTCCTTTAAACACACATTTTTTTAACAGCATGACTTCAACAGTTAGTTGCTTTTTTTTTTTGTTTTGTTTTTTGTTTTTTGTTTTTCAAGACAGGGTTTCTCTGTATGGCTGTCCTGGAACTCACTCTGTAGACCAGGCTGGCCTCTCAAACTCAGAAATCCGCCTGCCTCTGCCTCCCAAGTGCTGGGATTAAAGGCGTGCGCCACCACTGCCTGGCCTATGTTGCCTTTTAAAAGAATATTCTTCTCCCCTATCTTTTAATTTTTAGTCTCTGTTCCTCCTTCCGGTTTATGATTAAGTGAAAACTTTGGAGGGGTCTTCTAAATATCTAATCTGAACCAGTTCTGCTTCTTTATTTGCAATTTTTAATTTTAATTAAAATCTAATTATTTTGCTCTCCTTCATCCCTTTCCTGCCTCCAACCCCTCCTTTGTCATCTGCCTCCAATTCCTCTGACTTCTTAAATGGGTGGCTTATGTTTACTTGATTATTATTGTTGTAGATGGATAGACAGGCAGGCAGATGGATGTATAAATATAACCAATCTGTTTGGTGTTGCTTGTGTGTGTATGATTTCAGGGCTATTTTATATTGGATAACCAGTTAGGGACTCTAGGCAGTCATTAGTTTCCCAAGGTTCTTTCTCTAGATGTAGGACCCTCTAAGACTTCCCCTTCCAACTTAACGTAATTATTGGTACTATCATTGTTCAGGTCTTTTTTAGGCAGCTCCATTGTTGCGGTAACATGAATGTAGCATCCCTGTCATTTCTAGAAAACACAATATCACAGCAGACTTTCTCGTCCTTTGGATCTTACAATCATTCCGTCTCCTCTTCTATGATGTTTCCTGGCCTTAGGTGCAGAAGTTATGTATCAGTTGATCAAGCCTTATGACCAGTTGTGGCTTTCTGTGATGATTTTCATTTGCTGCACAGAAAGCTTCCTTGGTTTAATGTGACAGTATACTTACCTATAAGTATAAGGTTTCGAATGCAGTTAGGAATTTTTCAGGTTTAGCAAAATAAGTTCTCCTCTAAGATCCATGAGCTTACTAGTCCCAATAGTTGCTTAAGATTCTAGTACCAGACATGATTTCCTCCCGGCTGTGAGGGTCTTAAGTTCAGTTAGACAGTAGTTGATAACACTCAGATACAAGCTCCACTATTGCACCTCTAGGGATATCTTGCCATAATGTTTATTATTGTGGTTCTTGGCATCACAATTGGATAACAGTGCTATCTTTGTACTTTGCCTCTCAGTATATATCAAAAATGCCACATTTGAAAAGGCTTGTTTATTCTTTTAAATGTTTTGTGACTAATATCAGCATCTGTGTCTTTTCCAAGGTTTAAAGTTGCTGATGTCTAATCCTTCCCCAATCACAGATTATCTGTCTTCAGTTTTATGCCTTTATGAGTCTTCTTAATGCCAGGCAGAATCTGAAAAGTTATCTTCTCTTTCTGTATTAAGCAACATACCTCCTTGTCTATTAAGTTGTGTTAACATTTACTGACTCCTAACTATATGCCAAGGACTCTGCTAGATCCTGTTTTATGTTACTCCACATATTCTTCTTCATGTGTAAGGTGGTGGTTGGTAATGGAACTAAGCTTCTTTGGCAAGGGTAGAGATTGAGATTCAGACAGACTATGTAACTTCCTCTGTGCCGCATAGCTATCAAGTGACAAATCTGGTTTGAAAATTAATCTTTTGATTATATATGATTCTGCTGTGATGATGACCTCTTCCCCAGATAGTGAGAAATAATCATATACCTTCCCAGGCCGCTGAACTAATGACTCACTTAGAACAGTGATGTCTTCAAATCTCAAGACATAGTCTATCCTTAACTCTATTTATAAGAGTCCACTGAACTGCTCAGATGCTATTGTCATGGTCTCATTCAACAATGTTTCTTGGGTACCTTTTCATTACATACTAATATGTCATAGTTCCTGTACCACATCAATAAATAACATAGAAATATAAGATTGATTTTTTTTTTTTTTTTTTTTTTTGTCTTTCCAAAGGTCACATTCCAGTAGTGGAAGGAAATGGAGAGGCAATGAGAAACAAACAATAAAAGATGAATAAATTATATAACACACTAGAAACAACAAGTGCTCTGAAACTGTGGGATTGCCTAAGTGGCATTCAGATTAGTCACAAGTAGTCAAGTCACAAGGGTCTTGCAGAAGGTGGAATTTGACCAAAAGCTTTAGGAAGGCAGGAGATGTATCAGAAAAGCATCCCTGCTGGAGGATTCCAACACAAGTGTGCCTGATGTGTTGGCAAAAAATCTACAAAACCAAGATTCTGTCTTAGCTTTGAAGGTTTAGAGTACAAGGTTTTAATGATAAAAATGTTCGTAATTGTCTGAATTTATCAGTCCAGTGAGAAGAGCATTTGAGACATAGGGACTTCTCTGAATTCAGAAACTTCTAAAGGACACTACTGTGAAGGAATTGAATCCATAATTCTTTCAAAGAACAACAAAGACACTGGGGGCAGAAAGCAAGTCACCCAGGGTAGAACCATGGCGGTCTCCCTGAGCTCTACCTCCCCTTTAGAGTTTGACACTTCCTTGCCAGTCGGACTCACTCGCTTAGTCCTGCTTGGCAAGGAGCCAAGTACAACCCTCTTAAAGATGCTGGCTGGCATAGCCACTTCCACTGCTGTTTTCTGAACTTTTTGGTTTTTTGACCAGAGATGTGCTGGGGGTTTAGTTACAATCCCACGTCATTTATTTAGTGTGGAAATTTATTAGGTAAGCAGTTGTTTAGCAAATTCAAATTCATCACATTACACTTTTTACTTAGCAGAATCACTTCATTAGTGCCTTATTACTGGAATTGACTGTCAATTATGTGGCTAATTCATTTACTTAAGAAATGAATTTTTTTAATCTGGGCAGAGTAATTCAAAGCACATTGTTAACTCTTTAATGATTAAAGATTGCTGTCAATGCCAATTCATGTCATCAGGAAAATTATATATTTATGTCCCTTGAACTATCAGATGCTGGAAAAACACTATGTAAAAGTATAGAGAGTGTAGCCTAGACTTGCTATAAATTAGAAACATTCACTAAATAGACCAGGAGAACTAGCAAAACTAAGCAAAATCAGCTAAAAGCTTTGCTTGTACCCATTGGAATGAATTATTATAATAAGAGCACACATATGTTTTTAAGTTGATAAGTCTTTTGTTTTTATTGTATCTTTGGGTTCTCACAAAAACATTGTGAGATAATTTATGTATTTATGTATTTATTTATTTATTTATTGGGTTTTTTTTTTGAGACAGGGTTTCTCTGTGTAGCCCTGGCTGTCCTGGAACTCGCTCTGTAGATCAGGTTGGCCTCAAACTCAGAAATCCACCTACCTCTGCCTCCCAAGTGCTGGGATTAAAGGCGTGCGCCACCACTGCCCGGCTTTTTTTTTTTTTTTTTTTTTAAAGATTTATTTATTTTATGTATGTAAGAACACTGTCGTTGTCTTCAGACACCCCAGAAAAGGGCATCAGATCCCATTACAGATAGTTGTGAGCCACCATGTGGTTGCTGGGAATTAAACTCTGGACTTCTGGTAGAGAAGTCTGTGCTCTTAACCACTGAGACATCTCTCCACCACCAGCCCCAAGATAATTTTAAGAGCTGTGATCGGCAGCCTCTGGGATGACCCCAGTGATTCATGCTGTATATTCTGTTGGTGTATTATCCCCTCCCTGAGAGTGCAGGCTACATCTGTGACTGACTTCTAATGCATGGACAATGGCATGATTAAATGATGAGATGTCACATAGTTCTAACCATCAGTATGTGTCCTCAAGGAAAACCATCAGCTTTTGGTTGTTTGAGTTATATTTGGTTGCCATTGAACTATATCAGCCGAATGTTCTCATTTATGTATTGAAAGCAGAAAGAAAACATTCAATTTTATGAGAAACTATAAGACACTCTGCAAACAATTGTATTATTTGCTAGAAGTTCTGTGGTGGACTGTCCAGTCCCTTGCCACTCAAAGTCTGCTCTATAACTAGCATCCTCAGCATCACTGAAGGGCAGCTAAAAATGCATATCCTTGAGCTACATGCCAGATATACATAACCAGAATCATTTTACACAATCCCAGAGACAAACAGTTTAGGGAACACTAGTCTAATTCAACTTATTAATCAAAACTAAGATCAACAGAGTTGAGGAAAATTAGATAATTCAGTGGCAAACTTGGGATGAAGAAATTGGTCTTGGGATTCACCACAAGCCACCCTTTCTACTCTATCAAAATTGTATTGTCGATGTAGCTAACGGTACCCACAAACTCTTCCTAAGTATCCAGGGTACAGTCTGAAATGAACAAGGAAATCTTCTACCTAATTTTAAAGAGCTGTTATACATTTACATTTTCTCTCTCGGGCAAGGTTAGTCATTTCATTTTCTCTTTCTTCCCCATCAATAAAAGGTAAAGTCACCTGTCAGACTGGAGATTGTAAAACCTGTCAAAATTGAAACTTTCTAGTTTAGCTAAATATTACTCTGCAACTATTTTGCATGCCTTTGTCTTATTACAATTTTGATGAATGAGAGAGAAAATAAGCTCATTTCTTTAGAGGAAAGAATTACTTATAAGTTTGTTGTTTCCTTCATCCTATCAGTGTGAGAGTTTTGGAAGTTAGAGATAACACACACACACACACACACTGCTGATGAGCTGAGTTTTTAGCGTGTGCATTTTAACTTTAGGACCAATGAGAAACTTCAGATCGTGTCTAGTCTAAGCAGATGTCAACTGACATGAGAGAAGGGCGCTGAATCTGGGTATAACTAAACCCACTAGAAGCTTATTTGGAAGTAGGTAAATGTGGTTTGCTCACTGCTTCACACTTTCCAGGACAAAAGAAATAGAAGCAGGGAGCATAGGACAGTAGACAGCCCCTGCCATGTTTATCAGTAAGTTAGAGGACAGACCTATTGCAGAACAAGGTGCTGGTTCCAACTCAGATCACAGAGATACACTTGTACACCAGACATGTGGCATCTACTGCCACAGAGCTTACAATCAAGTAAAGGACACAGACATGAGATAGCTTCACTGTCATTCAGTCACTCCTACAATTCATGAAGATGACATATGTCCAAAGAGATACTGTAATTCATGACTGTGATGCAATTGTCAGAATGTAATGTAGAATCCTCAGATAGAAACAGATAGAGGTGTCTTTCTTGATATCTTTATTCAGAAAAGAAAAAAAGTAGATAATCATCACCTAGAGTCTTCTGCTAATATTTTACTAGACTTATTTTGTCATCTATCTCCTTATCTGTTAATCCATCTTGATTATATTACGCATGTCAGAGAGTTTCAAACATCTGCACATTCCTCCTTTCTTCTGACACTCAACTGTACATCACTCAGGCATCTATTTTTTCCCATTTGAAATAATTTTTTCCTGAAAATAGATTCTCCTCTCATATAATACATCCTGACCACAGTTTTCCCTCCCTCGACATCTCCTAGTTCCCTCCCACCTCCTCTCTTCCCCCAGATGCACTCCCGATCCATTTTCTTTCCAGAAAAGATCAGGCCTCCAAAAAACAGCAGCCAGACAGGACAAAACAAGACATAATAAAACAAGACAAAAGACCTCATAGTGAGGCTAGATAAGGCAACCCAATAGGAGGAGAAGATTCCCAAGAGCAAGCAAACGAGTCAGAGATGTATTCCTTCCCACTGTTTGGAATCTCACAAGAACACCAAGCTAACAGCCACAAACATATATGCAGAGAGCCTGGGGCAGACCCAAGGCATCTTTAGAATTGTGGGCATGCTGGTTTTAGCCACTAGGAGGAATAGGTGGCAGGTAGGACCCTGGCCATGGACAGAAGGAAACCTCTCTTCCTTCTCTGACATATTAACAGAGACATGATGGTCAAACATGTTCTTGTCTTCAAAGATTTTTCTAATTGAAGTAACAGCTTCACTCATATCATTTTTCAAGTATATAGAATGTCCTATGCAGACAACCCAAATTGTCAACAGTCTGTCTTAGTTACTTTTCTATCACTGTGGGGAAAAAAACATGACCAAAGCAACAGAAGAAAAAATGTATTGGGCCTATAGTTTTAGAGTCCGTGCAGACATGGCACTGGAGAAGCATCTGAGAGCTTACATCCCGATCCACAAGCACGAGGCAGACGGACCTAACTGTGTTGGCTTTTGAGACCTTAAAACTCACCCCTAGTACCACGCTTCCTCCAACAAGGCCACACCTCTTAATCATTTTCAAATAGTTCCACCATCTGGAGATGAAGCATTCAAATATATGAGCCCATGGGGTGAGAGAAAGCATCACAAAGTCCTCGTGAACACAGGCTCTCCCTTGGAGAATAAGCAGCTAAGGCTGTTCTGGGAGCAGTGGTCTGGACCAAAGTAAGTAATGCAACATGAATCTTCTTTTGAGTACTTTCTTTTTAATGCTGGTTGTTGTTCTGTCAAAAACAGCAATGACATCAGGTCCCATCTGTGGTCCCTTGTGAGGCTTCAATCAGTCCTTTTTATCTGTGACTCATTCCCTTCCACATATAATCTCATTCTTACTTTATACATAAATGTTTTCTAAATACCACCCCCAAGTTGTCCTTTTGTGCTTTCAGAAATATCAAAACTGCACAAATTACACGTCTTCATTACTTCTGCTTGGAGTAAATTACTGACCAAGATACAGTTCTTCAGATTTCTTTGCAAATTTTAGTTGCACTAGCATGTTATGTACTGATGTTACATAAATTCTCAACAATATTCATCTTTCTGACGTTCAACAACCTTACACTTCTTCCTTTGACATATCTAGTCTCCCCTGGTAAACCATATACTCCCCAAAAGCCAGTCCCTAACAGCCAATATTTTTAACCATATTTTGTCATTGGTTTGTACAGCATTTTTGAATGGTATTTCATTGTCTGCTCTGGGGTATTTTGTTTTGTTTTGTTTTGTTTTAGGTGAAAGTTCAGCATTTTTTCAAGTCCATTATTTTCTAACATAAATGACTCTGAAAGTAAAACTGAATAGAGCACATATAAGAACAGAACAGGAGACATATCTTACTAAAAGGACTCTTGTTCCCACTGAGCTAAAACATCGTAAAAGCTCTCAATTATAGCCCTTCCTCTTTGTGGTCCAACAATGTGTTTGCAGGCTCCCATAGGCAACCTTCAGCTTGATTCCTTATTTCCTGGTTAGAACAGTAAGTGGTTAAGACCACAGAACACCCTTCATGTGGCTTCAATTATATTAAGTGTATAAAACCCATGCTGCAGAACACTGGTATCAGCTCTTCTGCCATTTCCCGCTGACTATCATGAAATTGTGACAAAAAGAGAAATCAAAGTTTCAAAAAAAAAAAAAATGTAACAGTGAAATTCATTCGCCAAATGAAATCCTCTCGGGAAGTCTTATCTTTTAAAATATTTTATAAAGGCAGTTAGATCTGGTTGGAGCAGAAGTAGAAGATAACAGGGCATACACACACACACATGCACACACACACACACACACACTCGTGCACACACACATGTGCACAAAGCCCTTCCCAATGCCCCAGTTCACTCTGATCTACAGAAGAACCTCTGAAGCCGGTTTGCTATCCCAGTACTGTGTCAGCTATTACAAGGCTAAGTCTATACACTCATATTTTGCTTATTTCTTGCAGACCAGATGAATGAAACTTCTTACTTGGATATCTACTCAAAACAAAACTAACAACCCCAACTGCTGATCACCCACACCAGTTAAGACCAGTGGTCGTTAATCAGAAGCATGTGGGGCACTGGAGCACTGCTATTAAGTGAATGGCCAGTTGACTATTGTGGTCCCAGGAGAGGCCTTGGAACAGAACCTTCTCTGTATCTAGATTGCTGTCTATTTGTTTCCTGACTAAATGTTCTACTAAGCTCTGCAGGTTTCGGCTTTAGGAGAAGCTGGAGAAAGGACATAGAGAAGCCTCATATCTGATGTCATCAATATATGTTATCCATACTGTCTGACTCTGGCCTTGTCCTCAATTGTACTTGTGTGTCCAGCATGGCTTCTCCTGGCATTCTTTACTCACCAGCTAAGCGTGCTCTACCACCCTAGCATTAGAGAACAAGTTTATCTGGTTTTTTCCCCCACAATCATTGTTTTTTTTGTAGGTTTAGTTGTTTACTATTTTCAAAGCTAAGAGACAGCTTTTCCTTTGCTTCAGCCTCTCTCCTGGATCCTTAACATTTCCATCTCTCATTTCCTTCAGTTTTTGTATACTTTCTACTTTCAAAGATGACATTTTGCATCTCTAGAAGTTGACTTTGTAGTTTTCAAATCTGCCTCTCTGTCTCTGCTCTGTGTCTTGTATCGTTACATGTTCTTATTTCTTCCTCCCCCCCCCTTTTAATCCATCCAAATGTCTTTATTTTATGGGGTCTACAATTGTTTTATTATTTTCAATTCTTGGGAGGCATGTTTCTCAGCATCATGTCTGCAGCTTTTCCCTCACGGGAATAAACTTGTCATTTTCTATATTTTATTTTTCTACCGTGAGTTCATCTTTAGTGGAGGTGGTGTTGTTCCAGGTAACTAACAAATGTGTCTTAGATTATGAAAATGCCTCTACAGACTGATTTCTCATTTGCCTGTAAGATCATGGAGATTTCCAGTGGTCTTGGGGTTTATAAATTAAATTCTAGGTTTACAGTAGCTCTGTCACACAAGTAACAAGTGTTTTGTTGTGTGTGTGCGTGCATGTACATGACCAGGCACACCGACGTGTGTTCCCATATGTGATATGTGCTCTAGTGTGCATATGTGTAGAGGCAGGACGAGGTCCTCACCTGTCCTGCTCCATCACAGCCTCTGCCTTGTTCCCTTTAAACTGGATCTCTCACTGAACCTGGTTGGCCTAGGCTGACCGCCAACAAGCTCTCTTCCTCCCAGTGTTAAGATGGCAGCTGTAAATAGCCATGTCAACTTCTTGTATGGGGTCAGGATACAGACTCAGCTCATTGTGCTTGTGCATCTAGCTTGAGCTTGTCTGAGCAACCTAACCATGTATATATTGACCCCAGAGTGCTATATGATAGAACTTCAACCCAGGGTTTCCTTCCTCCTGGTGTTTGTTTATCTGTATTTGAAGCCTGTAATCTTCATTTTATACACTAATCTCCATGACTTACCCAAATACAAATACAACATGTTGAGAGAAATTGCATACTTTAATTAAGAGCAGCAATATTAAAATATTGCACATTGATTGTAATACATGAAAGATAAGGAAGTTTACATAGCTTTTATTTCTTGTTATACATTAGTTTTTACTGATAAAATTAGAAATTTCACAGTATATTTTTGTATGTTTTTTTCCTCAAGATTATGATGTTCATTCTATTTAATAGTCACCATGACGGGCATGCTCATATCTATATTGAACTGATTTGTTGCTGTTTAGCATATCGGTTCTTTTATGAGATGAATTCCTTGGTTCTTACTGGTTTTATTTTGTTTGGTTCTATTTTGTTAGAATTATATCTTGTGCTTGTTTCTCACCTACCCAACCCTCTCTAAAAGAAGTGAACAGTCCAACCCTGGAGGCTTGGTGTGTCAGAGAAGGCGTTTCCGCACCCTACAAATGGAAAAGAGTGTATTTCAGTATGGATCCATGCCTTTGTCCCTTCAAGAACTTTATGTGAATGACTTCTGGCGTTTAAAAGTGGGCAAGAAAGATGCAATAATGCTGTTTCTTTTATTTTAGAAGTTGTTGAGGGTGTTGGTTTGTTTGCTTGTTTGCTTTTTCAGCCTAAATGTTTGTCTGAGCCTCTCTCTATCAATGATGTTTAAATATCTGGATTGGGTATAGGTTCTGATTTTTTAGTTTTATGGGCAAAAACTTTACTTGAAGACCTTGGGTTTGTCTTTTGGTTTGGAGGTTTTGGTTTAGGGGTTGTTGTTTTGGAGGTGTCTGTCTGTCTGTCTGTCTGTCTGTCTGTCAGGAGCCGTGTCCATGTGAAATTCTTTATCGTGGTTCCTGTTCACTCACTTTGCTCTCTTCACTTGTAACATGATTATCCATTGTCACATGTCTGTTATCTTTTCCCTGAACATGTCTCTTTGTTTTTCTTACACATGAACACACATGAGTAGATGGTAAAGACAGCAAAAATACATAGCCCCTTGGTCTCCTCCCCTTGCCTTCTCATGTGGTAGTTTCTCAAAGTAATTCTCCATAAGTTTCCGCCTTTGTTCTCCTAAATTCTGGTGCTCTCCTTAACTTTGCATGTTGTCTTATTGTCTTTTGGCTCATCAACAATATTTTCTTTATTTCTAATAAAAACTTTAAATTATGGATGTAACTACATCTATCATAACAGGACCCAAACAATGACCACTCTAATAGACATGATGTTGTAGAAGGAGGTATCTCATGGGACCCTACTCCTAGACAAAGAACTACAAGTAACTAGAACTGCTAAGAGCTGCAGAAATAGTCATTTTGAGGGCTAAGTCCCCAATGGTCACCCCATACCAAGTGACCAGCTCTGAAATAATGTACATACAAGTAACACTAAATGAACTAAGTAGGTTGTATTTATACATTTACGCATCTATACACTTATATAACAATTAAAGAAAAAGAGGCCATGAATTTAAAAAGGAGTAAGGGAAGAGGGAACATGGAAGAAGGCAGAAGGAGAAAAGAGAAGATGAGAAAAGATGTACTTATATTTTAATTCTAAAGAATAAAAATGTTTAATTTTTTAAATTAAATTTTGATTATTTTGCTTTACTCTTGGTTAATGTACTCATTGTGCAGATGAATGACATTGGATGGAATATTTCAACACATGATGGGACACGCACTGGTCAAGGGTAACTGGCCTTTTCCATTCTACCTCTCAGCAACCACATGGCCCAGCCTCTGGTTATCATTAGTTCACATCCAGTTTGCTGTCCTTCCACTCTTATGGATAAAGGGAAGCATAGGGCTCTGGTTTTTCTTTGCCTGGCATATTCTACTGAACATAAAGTCCTCCAGTTGCAGGCATTGTTCTGTATAACCAAACAAAATAGCACATAAGAACACACATACATGCGCACATGCGCAGGTGCACACTCAAACACACACGTACACACACATTCACAGAAACTGTGGATCCACTAAATGTTGGTCAACTGCTTCTGAACATGAGGCCTGCCCTTGAGTAGGTAATATACCTAGTGTTACTCATTGGAGAAAACTGATCTCTCCTCCCCCCAGCATAAATAAATAAATTGCAGTTTGCTTATTAACCTTTATCCTAGGGGCTTGATTTGCATTCATTAATTGAAAGAATATATAATAACATATAATAGGGTAAAACAAAAACCATCACATCAACAGTGGATAAGACCAAGGGAAAGAGCCCAAGAAAGGGCATAAGAATCAAAGACCCACTTGTTTCCACACTCAGAAATCTTACAAAAACAGTAAACTGAAAGTCATGATATAAGCACAGAGGACCTGGTGCAGACCTGTGCAGGCCCTGTGTATGCTGCAGCCTCAGACTCTGAGTTTATATGAGCTTTGCTCATGTTGCTTTAGAAGGCCTTGTTTTCCTTGTGCCCTCCATCCCCCCTAGCTCTTATGCTTTTCCTGCCTCCTCTTCCACAGGCTTTCCTGAGCTCTGAGGGGAAAGATTTGATGGAGACACCTCAGTTAGGACCCAGTTTTCTGGAGTTTCTCATTCTCCGTGTAATGTTTGACCGTGTGGCTCTAGATTTGTTCCCATCTGCTTCTCTGATGATGGCTGAGTACTATCTTGCAGGTAGTACACCATTATAGATAAAGGGTTTGGTGTTTATGTTTCTTTTGTGAGAGCAGAAAGACTACCTTCCCGAACCCAACATGCTGGAACATAGGGATGAAGGCTCTCTGTAGGCACTAGCTCTATCATGGTCAATGAGGTTTGTAGGTGTTATCTTCAACAATGGGGCCTTGTTGTCAATTTGTAGACAGCAGCCTATAGTCTGGACAACAGCCTGAGTTGTATGGGGATTCCTGTGGAAACCTTTTAGTCAACAACTTAGTTAGATGTAACCCAATCCTAGTATTGGAAGCTTCATTTGGTGACAAGAGATGGCTAGTTGAGAGCCTGCCTCCTCCAATATTGGTGACTTCATTTAGTTTGGATTCATACATGTATTATTTTAGAAAGTGTCTGCTATATTAGTTTTCCATGCTTACCTTCAAATCCCCTTTATTTTTAGCTGTCCCTCCCCGTACTCCCTCCCACAATTCCTTCTTCCTTCTTTGCTCTCCAGCCACCCTTCCATTCATATCTCTCAATTCTACTTCCCTTTCCTAATGAGAGCTAACTGTTCCCTCTAGTCCTTTATAATGCTAGCCTGTACTGAACATGCTCAATTGTAAAACAAAAAAATCTGTGTGTTACTAATCTTGCCTTTCATTTATTTCTACATATGCTCTTGAATTTGACTTTCTAAGATTTTCTGAGATTTTAGAAGTGCAATTTCAAAATGTATTTTTGGTCTCTGTGATATAAGCTAATGTACTCTAAGTAGAAGAAGCCATGTCAGATTGACTGAACACTTAGTGAATTGTCTAACAGTAATAGAAAAATGAGCAACAGAATAGGTTCCAGATGGGTTTTGAGGACCCAGGCTCTTTGGGCTCTTCAAATGGCATCCCATCTTGCATTGGTGCCACCCCAAAGCTGGCTCCCAAGTTTTGATTGTCAAACCCAGGCCCGATGATATCCAACTGCAGAGACAGGTAGCTGGATTAGCCTTCTCAGCTGTAAGACATTCCTAAGACTTTCTTCCAATTTCATTGACTGGTCAGGACTGACAAGAGGGCCCAGGATACCCCAATGACATAAACAATCAGGATATTCTCATGGGGCTTGGAATAAGTTCCTGAGCTATATCAAGAAGGTATAAGCATCCAAATTAACTTGGGGTCCCTACCAGCCAGGAAAGTTCTTCAGCAAACAGTAAACACAGGCTGCTATTCTTCTAAATAGTGTGAATTTAATATATATTTATATCTATTAATAATACATATAATATATAATTAATATATATGTATATATAAACATAATTTTTCTTACAGCTAGCTAACATGGTATATTTTTCATGAGATCCCATTTCTGTTTTATTTGTGCTTATTTGATTTTAAAGAAAAGTTTCTCTGGTGTTTGTCAGTAAACACACAAAGTGTGCTGCTGTTGTTTTATGCTGATGACATTTACACTCCTTGTCTTGTGAGTTAAGCAGGAATAAGGGTCATTCACCCTTATTCCTTGAGGTGAGCCTTGCCCCTGACACGAGTGGCAAAGGAGCAATACAAATCTCCCCTCAGAGAAGAGGCATGGATTCTCATCAGAAAGAGCATCTCCTCGGGATCAGTATCTTGGACACAAGGGTGCTTTCCTAGTCTTTGTCAAAGATTCCAGTGGAGGGGTTTGAGGAGAAGAGAACACCAGGGAGGGCCTACTTCTCATATTTGGTTGTTGGGTCTTTAATTTCTCTGAGCCTGGAAAGAAAGTAGGAGAAGGTGAGATGTTTCTTTTCTGTTCTTAAGAACAATAATTTTTTTTTAACCTTGAGGAACAAAGACTTTTGGTATGAGATCTCCATTATGTCATGATCATTTCAGTGCTATAAAAACACATGCACACCAGGTAACATTTTATGTGCTGTTTAGCTTTACATGTTCAAGTCAATCCATTTGGTCAAGTGCATGAAACCAAGGAAAGATACTTCAGTCTACCAGAACACTGAGTGATAGCAATTCATCAACTGGGTATGAAATAGCCATGTGTAGTGATCGTCCCTCCCTCAGAGGCCACAAATCTCATGCACCCATTAGAGAATAAGTCTAGAACTCAAAGAAGTAGAGATCATAATTTTGTACAATATGACATCAAACCACAATCCAACTGCTTCATCTTCTGATTTAACAACAACAGAAAACACAATTGCTTCCAACTCAAGATGGTGGGGAGTCAGAACTGCCTGGTTGAAGCTGGGAAGATTATTTTGTACAAATGCAGAGATTCTAAAGGAATTTTGACAAAATTAAGTTTTTATCTTTATGTACACGTTAAGTATGATAGTGCTGTAATTCACAGCTACTCCTCCCAAATTCTGGCACTTAGGTTGGTTGACAGACTTAGATTTCAGTTCTATTATGAGTTTATCTTATAGTTGTATTGCTGTTTGGTGAGAAAAGGGAAGGAAGAAAGCCATCTACTTCTGACCCGGTGCCACCTGGAGACTTTCTACAGTGGAATCCCATGTAACCTCTGCAATGACCATCTAGATGATAACGGATTGGAGATGATGGTGGTGACATGTAATCATGGTCATCACCAACAGCGATTACAAACAAAAATTTTAGACTCTCTATAACTTATTTGAGGTTTCATAGCTGCCAAGTTGTGAATTTCCTGTTTGAATCAAAGGTTTTCTCAGACCCCATGCTTTGACTCTCCTGTCTATTCCCACTGTACTGGTTCTGATCACATCCCTACACTGAGCAGGTGATCCAGCCTCCTCTTCCTTTAACACTCTCTCTCCTCTCAGACTCTGTGCTCCCAGCAAGCATTCTAGATATTTGCCATCCAGTTTCCAGGGCACATGGATTTGAAAGGCATTTTGATAGATGAGATAAGAGACTGATAGTGGTATCAGAAATTACAGGAATTTGGTTGACTGGTTCAGTCATTTTTGTCTTGACTCTGTAAAGACTTTTGGTGAAAATGACTTGACTGTTTAAAGAGAACTATAAAAGCAGAAAAGTGCTATTAGGAGAGAGAGAGAGAGAGAGAGAGAGAGATCCTGTCAGAAGGACCTGAACCAGGCAGTAGCAGTGGGAAAGGAAGAGAACAGAAAGAAGTCAAGGAAAGAAGCTACTCTGCTCTATTAGTCTCAGTTGTTGTTGTTGTTGTTCATTGCTATAACAAAATACCTGAGGCTAGATATTTTATAAAGCAAATCAATTCATTTAGCTCAATTTTGGATGCTGAAAATCTCCTCTGCCAAGGGTCCCTTTGGACCCGTTAACTATATTTCAGCATAATGGAAGGTATCATGACAGAATCATATGCACATGGTGAGAAAGGAAGCCAGTGAAAGGAAGGTTACAGGTCAGTTTTGCTCTTAATAACAATCCTTTCCTGTACTGAAGTCACCAGAAGACTATCTCCTCTCACTACTGCCTCATTTAAAAACCTTGTTTTTAACACATGTGCCTTGGGGGCCTCATTCAAACCATACACAAACTGCAACAGATGCTCTGGAAGACCACCTGGATTCCTTGCATTGTGCGAATTCCCACTGCCTGGGGGACATTTGTCATTAACACAGCTTCCATTCTTTCACTTGGTAATAGGTATTGTTTGGGGCAGTTATCACCCTTTGTGTCTTTGAGTTCTCACACTCAAAGGAGAATGGGCAGAGAAACTAAGGCTCAGAAAATCCATCTCTTGGTCACAGAAATGTGATTGGTCAACCCAGGACCCCAGTTCTGTTCTGTCAGGACCCAAACTTAGCATCTTTCAGGCTATAGACTCTGACCATTTCTGAAATAACTCTGCATACATTTTAACCAAGACTAAAATGAAACAAACTCCACGTGCCCATGATTTTATATGTTACCTTCATTCAAGTTTAGAAAATGACTAACTGCTGTCCAAATGCAGCTAGTTACATTCAAAGTCATTGAAATTACAGATGTGTGCCTTCAGTCACATTGTCTACATTTTAAGTCTTCAGTAGCTAGTAGTAGATAGCTAGGGGCTGCCATGCTGAATGGGGAAACTATACAACCCTTCTGTCGTTGTACAAAGTTTTATTGCAGAGTACTTGGGCTAGAGCTGTCTTACATAAGCCCAATATCTCTTTATTTAGAGTTCACTCAAGCTCTAAATAATCCCTCTTTAGGATTTTATCTGGCTCTAGATAGGTCTGTGTGTACCTGCTTTGTCTGACACAATAGTCATTAGTCACCAGTGTCTGCTGAGCCCTGGAAATATGACCAGTGTGACTGAAATACTCCACAAGTGCAATATACACACTAGATTTCAAAACTTTTCTATCAATAAAGAATATAACAGACAACATTGATAATTTTATACTGAGTATATGTTGAAATATTACTTTACATGTTTTGGGTTGAAAAAATTACTATTGGAATTAATGATAAATGTTCTTTTTTAAAAAAACATATTTAATGTCTCTACAAGAACAATTTCCATTCTATCCATGGCATGTCTAGTATTTCCTCTGGACAGGCTGCTGTAGATCCCTTCACACATCTATGTGACTCCAAAGCACAATTCTTTTCGCTGACTTTCTCTAGATCTTTGCTGCCCAATAGGTACCCATATGCCACATGTGGGTATTTCTTTTCTTTGTGCCTGTGAGTGCATATGTTCTTGGATCTGCAAGGGCATGAGTCTGTGGGGTGAGGATGTGTGTCTGCCTGTAGGAAGCCAGAGGTTGACCCTGAATATCTTACTCTATCATTTCCACCATACTCTTTAAGATGACATTTCTCATTGTACTTGGAGGTTGCGTATCTGCCTCTAGCCAGCCAGCACGCTCCAGCCATCCCAGCCCTGGGATTCCATATGTATGACACCTTGCCTGGCTGTTTGTTTGTTTGTTTTTATATGGATTCTACGGGAACCAAACTCTGGACCTCATGCTTGTTCTGCAAGTGCTTTACTGAGTAAGCCATCTCTTGAGCTCCCGCATGTGGGTACTTCCAGTGAAATTCATTGAAACCAAACAAAATTTAAAATTTAGTTCCTCTGTCACATTAGCCACATATCTGTTTCTCAGTAGCTACATGTAGTTAATGGCTACCATATTGCAAGGCACAGATGGAAAATGTCTCCATTGTCACAGAAAGTTCCATAAGGTGGTACCCACGTAGATTGTACACAGAGATATCAAGAGGCACAGAGGTGAATGATGAAGGATACAGCCAGTTTCCATGGCATCTAACCCTGCAGCACATAGTCCTCTATCTCCTAGGTACTTGTCCCTGCTTAGCCTGGTTGGACTGTGTACAACTTACCTCCTCATCTGTCTTCCTCTAAGGGCATGTTTATTGCTACTGCTACATTCCTCACTCCATCACTGTGTCCTGTGTGTATGCACATGTAGCTAACATGGTGCTTTGAATAAGACAGGTAGATAGGAAGTATTTGTTAACCAGTTGAAGTGACAATGTCATTCAAATGATTGGAACACAGTGGCTGAAACTACAGGGAGATCTGGAAGACTGGAAGCAGAATATAAGAGACAGGGGGCTAGAGGGAGGGACTATGCCTGGATCCTATGGAGAAAAGAAAGAGAGTTAGCAGAAAGACAGAAGAGAAGAAAGCGAGAGACAGATAGGTAACTGTTGACCCAAATCTTTTCAGTGTGACCCAAAACCTTCCTGAACACACCTGCAAGCTCCCTACACAGTGATGAGAATTCTTACAGGGCAATACACAGACTCTGACAGAAGCTACATATGAAGTACAGAAGAAACACCAAATATTATTTACATGATCCATAAATATGCAAGACCTGTAAATGAAGAGTACGAAAACTGAAGGTCTGATGAGGAGGGAGAATAAAAAATGGCCTCTCCCTGGGCCAGCTGGTTTGAGTTACATTTTATGGGCAGTGTGTGAATTCCGGCGCCCTTGTTGAATTTGCGGCAGACTCACACATTAGTTTTAAGGCTCCCCCTCGAATAGGAACATCATAATGCTTTTTAATTGGTGCTGATAAAAAACGTAGCATTACTTGTAGGTTCCTGAGAGAAGTGAGTTGTGAAATTGGGTTTTCATTAAACCTAATGACGGAAAATTAAGCATAGTGCGTCTGGCAAAATGGGGCGTGATAAAAGGCATCACTTCTGCATTATCGAAGGTTAATAAGGGAATAGGTGAGATACAATACATTGGAAAAGGGAGTCCAACTAGTTGGATTAATAAACCTTGAAAATCCCTTGGTTCCAAGTCCTCCTGGCATCCTTAGTGTGTCAGCGTCGTCACAAATGTTGCAGCAATACAAGTGCTTACATTTGAAAGGCATCTATTTTCCGTTCCACTGGTGGTTTTGCTGACACCAAGTTTACAGTCTGTCTAGCAATGTGTTTAGGGGAAAATATCCATATTGATAGCCTGTTCAGTTTGGGAACGTTTGGTGTGTCACAAAGATTTGCCAGGTGCCAACTCCCAGGAAGCCTGCCTCTGCCAGGCAGCTGATCTCCCATGCAGCCTGCACCCCGAGTGCTTTATAAAAGATGGGGCAGGGCATATCTCTATAGTGTTCTTATGATGGTGTTTATGTGGGAAACGCAGGTTCTAGACATTGACTTGATGGCACTGTGAAGTGTGGCATCGAGAAGCTCACACTCAGACCCCCCTTCACCTCCATCTCAAATCCGATCACACAATCACAGGAGTGATGCTCACTGGGAAGACAGCTCCAGGCCATGACAGCTGGGACAC
Organism: Rhynchomys soricoides; assembly: GCA_019843965.1. Classification (NCBI taxonomy): domain Eukaryota; kingdom Metazoa; phylum Chordata; class Mammalia; order Rodentia; family Muridae; genus Rhynchomys; species Rhynchomys soricoides. The sequence continues at coordinate 4,586,987 of JADRCH010000106.1, read as the reverse complement.
CTTCAGGAAAGAGTGTGAGTCCTTCAAAGATAGGAGTCCTCTGCAGAACCTCCAACAGCTTTACAATGGTCCCGAGTCCTCGAGTTCTCAGCCCTTCTGGATCTTCTTCCTGTCATCTGCCACAGCCCTGTCCCACAGCTTTGGTTTACACCTGTGTCTCTGCTTTAACCTAAATGTACCATCATCTCTCAGGTCCAAGCTTTTTGCGTCAGACAATTCTTACCTATTTTCCCTTCTAGACTCTTGGGTATGGACTGCAGTTCTTTCTACATTGCATCTGTCTAAAATAATCCTTGACACAGAGTTAACTCTCATAAGTCTAACTCACAATGGCAAGGGTATGACAGAGGAGACTCAACCCCCATGTATGCCAGGAATTACATTTAATCAATACTAGTAAAGATGTATCAACTTATTATGGAGCCAAGAGGTGGGAAAGTAGGAAGTATTATTCTCAGTGCAGCAGATTTTATTTTTTAACATCTCACTTTGGTCTCTCTTCCCTGTGTATGAATTTGTATCCTTAGTATCTTTCTATTGATGATTGGGCTAATTCCCAAAGGCCAGCTCTGTCTTATCTACTCATTGCATTAAAACAGGACATGCTGAAACCAGGGGAGACACACAGATACTTCATCTACTAATGAGGTATGACCCAATCAGTGTCTCAAGCACAGGCTCATCAAATTCATAACTTGTTCTCCCATGGAGATGATAACAGAAGGATGGAAAGTGAACCTGATTTATCCATTGCACAGATGAACACATGGGGATAACCAAGATTTGCATTCTCCCAGTACTGAGTGGTTTCCCTGGATAGTATACTTTGAATTCTAAAGCCAATCCAAAGAAGGGTTAAGCAAGTGTGACCAATTGGTCATCCTGTGGGCCAGATATGTCTCTTGTAGCCTATCCTGGGAGGAACTGATTTTGATGTCATCACATAGGAGCAGATTGTGTTTTCCCATAGAGTCTGTTTGATGGATTATTGTGACAGGGGATACAAACAAGCTGAAGGGGACATGGCTTTTAAAAAGACAAGTTACAGAAAAATATGGAATATACACTAAGTCTATCAGGGAATGAGCATAACACAGGCTCCATGGATGTCTGCATGGGAGTCTCGATGTCTGAAAACATCTGGCTATACCCCTCATCTGCCATATCTGGAAGGCCTTATCTCTTGCATGGTACAAACAGAATGGCCCCAGGGCACAGACTGTCAAGAGTTTTGGGGAGGATATAAACATGCCAAGCATAGATGGTTCTGGGAAAGATAAATGGTTTCCAGAGCAACCAAATAACAGAAGGTATCTGAAACAGCTCAATGTGTAGAGAGACTTTTTTTTTTTTTTATGAGGGATAAAAGTCTTAGCTTTTTAAAAAATACATATAGTCAAGGCTGGCTTCAAACTTGTTATTTAGTTTGGAGTGACTGAACTTCTTATCTTCCTGTTTCACCATTTTGGATAGCTAGAATAGCAAGTATGTGCAAACCAGGTATTATAGTGCCAGGGACCAAATTCAGGGCTTTGCGCATGCTCAGTGTACACTCCCAGCGGAGGGATAACCCCATATCAAGGGATGTGGTATGGGATGCCCATGAGAGTCATAGCTGGTGAGAGTGAAGCAAGAAGTTTAGAGAATGCTACAATTTGGGATCAGGGGCATTTCATTAGTGGTAGTAAGGGACATACAGAGGTAGAAAGAAGGTTACAGAGCCCATTGCTGCGGAGAGGGGCTGGAAGATTAGAGTACCTGCTGCCTACTGGGTGTACAAGACTAGCTATACTTCCGCCCAGTATACAACCCAAAGGAAACAAACTACGAGAGAAATCATAGATATACACGCCCAGAAGGGGTCAGGTGGATCTTCTGGCCAGGCACCTGAGAATTTGCTCATCTGCATACAAGCAACTTAGACCATATCCATGCCTGCAGTTTCCCAAACAAGAAGGTTTTCCCAAGACTTAGCCTGGCTTCTTACTGGTTCTGGGATCAGCTGGTACTGACCAAGGCACTCGAGAAGCCTATAGAATGGCTAAGGACAGGCAAGGGATAGTCACTAAATGGTCACTTTGTCTTCATGCAATCAATAATGAGCCCTTGAAGCTGAAATGAACCAAGGATCATTGCAAGCTCTGGTTTTTAATTTCACCATTCAAACCTGCGCACAAGTCCAGGTCAGGGAAGCAGTATCTTTTGTCTTTTTATACTTTTCTGACCAGTGAAGTGCACAGTTTCCTTTGCCCTCCTGGGGCCTCACTGGAGCTGGGGGCTGGGGTACAAAGAACAAAACTCCCAAAGTGATAGTTTGTCCTGCTTCCTTTTCTTTGAAGCAGATGGCAGCCGTGGGGAGCTGACTCAGCCCACCCTCACCATTCAGACTCACCCCTACCGGACTTGTGACCCTGTAGAGATGAGCTACCCCCGGGACCAGTTCCAGCCTGCCATCCGGGTGGCGGACCTGCTTCAGCACATCACCCAGATGAAGAGAGGCCAGGGCTATGGGTTCAAGGAAGAATATGAGGTAAGAGATTAGCTTGTGGGAAGATTCCCCAACAGCTTTTGGGGTACACTTGGAGAACTAAAGTCTTGCCTTTGACCACGAGGCAAAAACAATGACTGGGAGCATGGTGAAAATGCCCCACCAGGCCCACTTAATCAGACCGTACATTTTAACTAGGACCTAGACATTAAATTTAATAATTATCATTATATGTATGCTGATGCTCATGAATGCAGATCTGTATATGGAACAAATACCTCGGGACAAGGTGTGTTGTTTATAAAGGCATCCCAGTGCTATTGTACTTGGATGAGTCCTTAGTCATTATAATTTGTCTTGAAGTTTCAATTAGCATCAAGAAAACTATGTGCTTTATCAGAAAGATACATATATGGTCAAAGCCTAAACTACCTAGTCTGTGAACTTTAAGTCTAAAATTCAAGAAGAGAAATGCAGATGCTATTGACCATTTTGGTACATTTCTTTCAGAACCTACATTTTTAACTAGGACCTAGATAATCAATGTAACAATTATCATGCTCCAAACCCCTACATTTTAGTCAAGCCTTTCTTCACTATGAAGATAGCTTTCTTCCCACATGTTATAGAAAAGCCAGCATATCTCCCTGCCAATAGTTTCTGGCATGCTTGCGGTTTCCTGCTCACTCCTTGCCTGGTGTTCAAGCTTTTGTAACTGCTATGCCCTCTCTCTCTATACCCACATCCCCCTGCATTGGTCATCCCTTTCCTGCCACACCTCCTCACTCCCAGCATCTCTAGTAGACAAGACATGAATACATGTCGTGGTTATTTCAGGAGTTTGGCGGGGGAGGGGAGGGCAGTGACAGACAACCACAGCAAAATACGGAAGTGCCCATATTTTAATTCTACATTATTATGGTGTAGATTCCTAACCATGCAGGCCCTTTAAGTTCTAAAACTTTCTCCTCCTCTAGCCAGAGTCTTCTTTAGTATCTTTAAGCACCACCTGCAGCGTGACTCCACATTTTTTCTTTGCTTTATTATACAAAACAACTTCTCTTCCTGCTGTCTTTGTCTGACTCCTTTTGTTTCAAATCTTACCTGCTAGATCTCACCTTTACAGAAGAAAAGTACAAAGGAAAAAAAATCCATTAAGATGTTTTCTTCCAGCAAAGAGCAGCATACTGCCCCCCTCCCCAACCCACCCCAAAAGTAGCTGTTCTCTCAATGACAGTGGAGCCCAGCTGCAGTAACTCCCCCATTTCCTTTTCAAGACTCTCCCCCTCTCTTGTTTTCCTAAACATCTCTTCAGCATCTTCTATGTGCCCTGTACTAAATGGTACCCACTGGGTTTCCCTTCCTCATTCCCTGCCACCTCTCTCTCTCTCTCTTTCTCTCTCTCTCTCTGTCCTCCTCCTCCTCCTCCTCCTCCTCCTCCTCCTCCTCCTCCTCCTCCTCTTCTTCTTCTCACTTGTAGTAATGACCCAGATACATTTTACTCAGTTCCACTTTATGCAGTGAAGGCTTCTTCGCTCATACCACCTCAGACTAAGTTAATCCCTCAGTCTATATCCCTAGACAGGCTTACTGAGTACTATTACTAATATCATGGGAAAACATAAAATCATGCCAAACATGGGATCTAGATAGCTGTGTGATCACTTTGCTATCTCAGTTTTCAGATTCTTCATTAGTTGATGCATGTGCCTAAGTGGCTACTAAGATCTATATGCTCCTAAAACTTTGTGGGAATATAAAGCAGTGGAGGCAACCATGTCTGACATATTTTGAGAACAAAAACATTCATACCAATGGATATAATTACCACTTTAGAAGAACCAGCAGTTAATTTTAAATACAGTCTCAGTCAAATACCATTTTTGTGTGTAAATTCAGTCTATTACACGATCCTCTGAGATTCAAAAACCCATTGCTTCTTTTATAAAATATCAGGACACAAATTGATAAAGGAAAATGGATTTGTTTACAGTTTTTGTAAACCAAGGAGAAAAAGACTCTTGGTTGAGGCCTTTTCCAAAGCATTGTTACTCTTTAATAGAAAAGATGAAACAAAAGCCAGGAGGTATGCCTATGTTCATTTAAGTTGCCAGAATTATATGATATGTCTTCCCAAGAGGCAGCTCCTCCTGTGGTTGGGACCAAAGCTGATTTGGCCTTTCCCTCCCCCTTCCCCCTAAGCCTGGGCTTCATTGAGACCCATCATTTCAGAAATCTAATAGCAAAAGGGACAGTACAAATCTTTCTTTCCAATCTTTCCTTTCCTGCCATGATAGTTACAAGACTACCAATTTTGGAGGAATATTGGAACAAGAGTTACAGGTAATGCTGTCAGCACATCTGAGTCTTATTTCTTAAAAGTAAGAATGATCCCAAGCATTGTGTGTACGCTGATGGACATGGACACAGATCTGTATGTGGGGTAAATACCTCAGGACAAGGTGTGTTGTTTATAAAGGCATGCCCAGTGCTATTGTAGTTGGATGAGCCCTTAGTCATTATAATTTGTCTTGAAGTTTCAGTTAGCATCAAGAAAACTATGTGCTTTATCAGAAAGATACATATATGCCCAAAGCCTAAACTACCTAGTCTGTGAACTTTAAGTCTAAAATTTAAGAAGAGAAATACAGATGCTACTGACCATTTTGGTACATTTCTTACCAGCATATTCTTTCTAAAGCATCTATCCATGTATGTTAGTTGTTATTTGGTTGGTTGGTTGGTTGGTTGGGTTGGGTTGGTTTGGTCTGGTTTAAAATTTTTCTTGATATCTGTCAGCATTCTAGCATGGAAAGAAACTTATTTTATAGCAAAGAATACATGTTATTCCATCATTTGGGCCTCAACCATGAATCTCTCAAAGGAGGCCAGCCTCACCCTCAGTTAACTCAAATTGTATTACTAGGCTAGCTAGTGTGCCTTGCTTCTGGTTAATAGCATTGTATGATTAACCAGGAGCTAATTAGAAGACATTGTTGATTGAAATAGCCTACTTTGTAGGGTGTGCTAGTCCAGGTTGTTAGAAAATGACTGTGGTTTTCTTTTATCATAAGGGCTCCTATGATTTCCCGAATTTTCATCTTGTACATGAGTTACAGATCTGCTTCAAGCCTCCATGTAGACATAAAACCCTGAGCCTCCAGCTCTGCTGTCACACAGCTGCTGTGTGATGTCCTTGCCTGTCACCTTCCCATTCTTCTCTGCTTTTATTTTTTTCATACCAATGTGTGGATTTGACAAGTTGACATCTTAGAGACCATCAGCTTTAGCAAGCTGTGCCTTCTAAAACCAATGAAGCTGCACAGTCACTCCCAAATTCATTCAGTAAATATTTATTGAGTATTTACTAGTACCCAGGAGTAGTCTAGGCATTTGGGATACAACAGTGAGTGAAACAAACCCACGCCCTCATGAAGCATGTATTCTAGCAAGGGAAATAGAAAATAAACACAGGCTTAAAAAATAAATAAATCACTGTTTGCTGTGTTACAAACTACCTCAAATATGAGCAACAGAAAACAATTGATTTATTGCAATAATTGGCTCTGTGGTTTGGGATTTGAACAATGAACAAGTGATCTCTTCTCTACAATGCAAGGCTCCAGGGCTAGGGGCTGAAATAATCTACAGCATCTTTATTCTGATGTCCAATAACAGATGTAGACATCATCTGAGGTCTCATTGGTGGCTTTCCACTGGAATCCCTCTAAGCAACTTTCTTAGTAGCCTGGAATTCCTGGCAGAATGGTAACTTCCAAAGCAGTTAGACTTTTTATATGGTGCCTCAGAGCTCCAAAGGCAAACCTCCTACCTAAGAGATAAAAATTGCATAAGGTTGGTGGCCTAGACTTTGATATCACATTGCATTTGATATGAGCAAAGGAAAAGCTACCCTCCTTCTAGTGCAGAGGGGAATTAGACTCCACTTCTTCATAGAAGGACCACTTGCCAAAACTCTAGAAGAGCACATAAGATAGTATATAACATGATTTCAGGGAGATATAGTCTTCTAGACAAGGACAAGAAAAGCATAATCCAGGCTGAGACATGCAGGCAGGTCCAGCATGAATTAAGGTAAAAGGATAGTCCTTAGGAAGGAGAGATTAGGAAGGAGAGATTTCCATAGCAAGATGATAATATACTAGAATGTGCAAATAGGAATAAAGAAAGCTGATCAATGTATAGTAAATGTGCAAAGAATGAAATAATCAGACTGGAGAAATAAAGAGGGACCTAGTGCTTTTACTCTGAATAACCTGGAAACTTATATAGAACTTTGAGAGCTACAAATGCCAATAGTCTGATTTTATGTTTAAAAGCTCATTCTAGCTTCTGTGTTGAGAATGGGACCTGGAGAGGCAAAGTAAAGACAATGATATGGTAACCGAAATGGGACAATTAACTGGCCAGAGCCAGCAGATTGATCCATAAGAAATGGTTGGGTTCTGAATATGTCATAAAGATAGAGCCAACAAGATTTCTTAATAAATGGTGTCTACTTAAAGGAAAGGAATCAAGAATGACTCTGAAGCTCTTATGTGAACCACCGGAAAGATGGAGTTACCACCAACAGTGATGAGAAGTTGCTGGGAAGTCCACTCTGGAGCAAATGGAAGTTCATTTGAACTCAGTTTGCAGCATCCAAAAAAGCTGTGGCCATATGGATTTTATCTTGAGAAAGAAGCCCAGGCTATAGAGAAAGCATTGGTAATAGGAAAGTCACAATTCCAGATGAGGTCCTCAGATGTGTCAGCAGAGACCAGGTCCTTGGACTCAGCCTTTTGACAGTCCCACTTTAGAAAGACATAGAGTACTTTTCATAGGCTATTTACTAGACACGGCTGTAGGGACCAAGGAGATGCAGTAACCATGACTCCATCTGTCAAACATGAGCTTAGTGATAAAGCCAGGTTTATGGACTAATAATTTTAATTGCAATAAGCATTATGTGGTCAAAATGCTACAATAAAGGAATACCTAGAATTATAATGATCTATGTAGATAGGGCATATTTCAGAAATACACTAGTCTCAAACAAATGTAAAGAAATAAGAATAGTAAGTGAAAACATAGAAGAATGTTCTAGACAGAAAGCTGCAAGCAATGTCATGAGAGAATAGAAAGTGAATTGATTCCCATAAGTAACTTAATATATAAAACAGGAAGGTACATGAAGGGCGTTATGGCTGGATTTGTAGCAACTGCATGTCCAGGAATGGGTTAATATTTGACATTCTAAGGAATTTTGATTTTATTTCAGGAATCATGGGGGCCATAGAGGGGGCAGAAAATTTCAAAGTAGATTTTTACTTAAAACTTTGTATCAGAGAAGGGATACTAGAGGCAAGTAAGGAGCCAGGGCAATCGTTCTTTTAAAAGATGGGACTGCACTGCCCAAACCTAGGGACTGGGCCCAAAGCCTCAGAT
>JADRCH010000106.1:4541091-4569060 GCA_019843965.1 Rhynchomys soricoides | reverse complement strand
ACACACACACACACACACACACACACACACACACACACACACACACAATTCCTGGTCTCCTTATGCCTTGCTAAGGGAAGACAGAGGTTCAGAGATTCAGGGTCTGTAGTGGGTGCCTGCATGAATTTCCCATGGGTAAGTAGCCCTCAGTCATTAACTGTTATGCTGGGCATAGGATTGCCCTGGGATAGGTTTGGCTTGGCTTGTCCCCAAGGCCATGGCTTTAATGTCAAGCAGTTGTTAAGATGGACCTTTGTTGGATCTTTGCAGTGCTTCAATACAGAGGGTTCATGCTTATTCTATTGGGCCCTAGGAGGCAAGCCAAGGCAAAGCACAGGGCCAGAGTAAGAAAAAATCCAGTGAGTGATGCTGCTCAAAAGACAGGCAGGAAACTGTGGGACAGTGAGCTGTCTGTCCCTGAGGGTGTTTCAGCAATTGATACTGTGAATCACCTGATCAGCTAGCTGCCTGAAGGCCACTGTGGGCAGGGTGATTCTCAAGGTCACCAATGGCTCTGCAATTCCAAGATCTTGCCATACACAGGCACAGAAGTCCCTGTGTTCATTTGTCATTTCTTTCATTCCAAACTTGTCATTCTAACAATATGAAGCACAGTCTCAGCAGTGGGCCCTGGAAACAGAATTAGAATGGAGCTGTTTTGATCCTTTTCCTGAAGAAGCCCATGGTCAAGTTGGAAGGCAGGCTTTTAGGTTATTAGATATAGAGTTCTCCATGTGAAAATATCCAGAAGTAACTGGCTCTATCTGAGGACACAATGAGGAGGGACCAGCAGAAAGACCAAAGACTACACAAAGAAGAAGCTTGGACTGGGTCTTGAAGATACTTCGAGATTTTACAGGAGTGGTCGAGAACTTCAAGTAGAAAGAACATGAGGAAAGTCTCATGGATTTGAAGAACTTTGTATACAGCAAGAAGTAAGGCTGAAAGACCATTTAGGGTGAGTCATAAAGAGCCAGTTAATGACACAATTTGGAATTTATCCTGAAGCCAAAGAAAAAAGTAGTAATTTGGCTCTGATCACATCTTGTAAAGATCACTCTGATTACAATGAAGGGTAAATAGAAAGAGCAAAACCAAAGTCAGGGAACCAAAGAGGAGAGTCATGGGAAATTGTCTCTGCAGGTAAGTTTATCATTTTCACATGAAACCCCATGGGAGTTTTAATCATTGCCTGTGTCCACAGTTTATATAACACAGTGACCTAGCTGTTCTGGACCGATATCTTGGCCTTAAGAGTTTGAAACCACCCCCATGCAATATTAGCAAGCAGCCATAAAGAGAACTTAATCTTAGCTGTAACCTCAGTTCTGACAGGTAGCAGATACTATTTTTATACTTATTTTTAATAAAATCTTTATGAAAATTGCCCCACTGCCATGTTGGAATGAACAGCTAACTTTTATCACAGAGAATTTCAAATGGAAAACCTATTCCCCCAAAGATCAGCCCAAATATCATGAAAGACAATGCTGTCATTAAGACCCTGACACACAGCGCTACACCTGGCAGGCTGACTGGCAGGAGTGGGGCTACCTAGTCAGGAAGTAGGATGGGCTTGGAAGCTGAGTTAGGCACAGAAGCAAGAAGCATCTGTGATCTTAAGATAGCCTAAGCCAAGGATGAATGGTTACAGGGATGCTAGGTACCCAGAGGGCAATACTGGCCTTGTTTCCCCTCTAAGAAGCCTACCTAAGGGTGTGATAAACACAAAGAACAACATTCTGAGCTGATTATAGCTGAAAAGATACCTTAGAGCTCAATTGGAGAGCACAGCTTTGCACAGAAGCCCAGGCAAAGCCTTCTTACCTATGCCTGTCAGTGGCTACGGGAAGGATAGATGACAGACACCAGTTTTACATATCCACCCACTGCGTGGATGAAGCCCATGATCATGTTAGGAAAAAAAGATCAGCAAACCATAGACACAAGCTAAACCCATATTTATAAATACCTATGCTTGTGAATAAACATTTCCTCGAACACAGCCATGTCTGTGCATTTGCCTATTGCTGTGGTTTTACTCTACAAGCAGAGAGCCGGGTGTGATTATTGGCTATGGCCAAATATGTATGTAGATTTTCACAGCTCCACCCTTGCTAGAAGACCCAGCGAAGTTGGTGAGCACATCTGGAACTTGAGGCAGGAAAGGTTCCACTGTGCACAAACACTGCTTTTTCATACCCAGTGGCCCTGCCTGCCTCTGAGACCATGGTCTGCTGAATGACTGAACTGGCTAATTTGTGAGAGCTAATTAGACCTAGTAAGGAATACATGTGTACAGCTAAGGTTGACTTGCAAGTTCAGTGTCCTAAGTAATGCAAGGATCATGTGCAGGACATTCAGCCAGTCATCTTGTGGGGAAGGATAGAGACCCTCATCAAAGAAGGGCTTGTCCTGCATGCTGCTGTAGGCTTGGTAAAGCTGTTTCCACTTTCCATAAATGCTCATTTCTCTCATCCATGAGGAGACTGACTATACATTCCCTTTGTTCTAGATCACTTCGCACTCAGCTCTTGTAAATCATCCATCAGGGGTGTTCACCTGGCTGTCAATTACATTGTTGCCTCCCTCTTTAACGGATAGATGACTTCTGTCTCCTGTCTCCCTTTAAACTTTAAAGCTCTGTATCAAACTTCCGGATCAACAGCTCAGCTTAGATGTCTTAGAGACATCTCAAAGTTGGGTGCCGTTACCATTATTATCATCTTTACTAATCTCAACATGTTAAAAAGACATAGTACCCACTGATGTGCACTCTTCTAAGTGAATCATGTATCCAAAACTCAACGCTCAATTCCCACCCAATCCATCATGCTTCTCCACAGACTTCTCAGTTTCAGTAAATGGCATTCCTCTGGTGCCAAACCATTGACCTAGAGGCCAGCCTTCATTCTTCTTTCTTACACAGTTCCTGTCTACAATACATGTGCTAGTGGCCTGGACAAATCCACACATTCATGGTTCCCATGCATGCCCACCTGATGGCTTCCTCTGGCAAGCATCTATCTTTTGTTACCCGAGGGTTTCCTCAAGACCAAAGACTATCCACAGTGCCTACAGAACATGGCAGAAACTTGAGGGCTTTCTAATAGTTATCTTCCAGTAGTGATCAAAGGGAAACGCTGGATAAGCATTCCATCTCCCTTCCAACTCTTTCTCCTCTTCTGGAACAAGAGCCCAGAACATGAGATGTGCTTGTGAATTAAGCCTCAGTTTTGCTCAGTGGTACAGTGGCACTCTGCCCTGTCAGCTTCATTCTCTTGATGGTCTGCTTCTTCCATTCTCGTAATCATGCTCTTTGATTGCCTCTGAACCCAGCCACTTGTTCTCAAAGCCTTCTCTCTGCTTCTGCTTCTGAGGCAACCTAAGTCAGAAACACTCAACTGAACAACTACCAAATAATCGCTTTTCTCATGACCACTACCTACTCTAACAGTCCAAACGCCATCATGACATACCATTACAGTGAATTCATAGCTAATCACCCCGCTTCTTCTGGCTTTCTTGAGAGCCTGCGTTCTACACAGGAACATTATAGCATATGAGGTGATCTCCTTGCTCAGAGCCTTTCAATGGTGTATGAGCACACTTGAACAACATCCTGTATTAACTAGGAACTTCAGTGCTTGGGGGTCATCTGGATTCTCACATCCTCTCTGAAAGTTCCAGCCATCCTGTACTGGCTAGTTTTGTGTGCCAACTTGACCCAAGCTGGAGTTATCACAGAGAAAGGAGTTTCAGTTGAAAAGATGCCTCCATGAGATCCAGTGGTAAGGCATTTTCTCAATTAGTGATCAAGGGGGGAGAGCCCCTTGTGAGTGGTACCATCTGTGGGCTGGTAGTCTTGGGTTCTATAAGAAAGCAGGCTGAGCAAGCCAGGAGAAGCAAGTAAGCCAGTAAGCAGCATTCCTCCATGGCCTGTGCATCAGCTCCTGCTTCCTGACCTGCTTGAGTTCTAGTCCTGACTTCCTTTCATGATGAACAGCAGCATGGAAGTGTAAGCTCAATAAACCCTTTCCTCCCCAGCTTGCTTCTTGGTCATGATGTTTGTGTAGGAATAGAAACCCTAAGACACTCCCATTCTTCCCTCACTCTCATCTGTGAACATGGTCCTCTGGTTGCTCACAGACCTTTGCAGCTGCTCCTTTTCCCTAGAAAGCACTTCCTGATTTTCTCAATGAAATTGGCTTCTTTCCCCTATCAAAGAATAAATTTGGATGTGAATTTCTCACAGAAAACACCCTAAACTCTAAGAAATTTCAATCCTCATCACTATCTATCTATCCTTCTTTATTTCTTCATATCTTCATTATCTAATATTGGATTTGCTTTGTCCTTTGCTACATTGAATACTCTGGAGTTCTTGGCTGCTACTATGCACTCTAATACCTAGAAAAGTAGCTAAAACATATTAGGGGACCAATGTGTATCTGTTGAATATATGAACAAATGAATGAATGAATGAGTCCCTACTGGACTAGACTTTAAGCTTACGATAGCCTTGGAATATAACAATATTTAAATCAATAAACAAACAAGGTAAGACTACGGGAGGCACCATCACAGGACACATATCCCTTTATACTGAGTGCCTCATAGTAGATACGTATTTCCTGATGTGTTGGTTCACCTACCCTCGAGGAGAGTTGCCATCTCAGGCTATGCTAACCACTCTGTCTTTGCATTGTAGGCCTTACCAGAGGGACAGACAGCTTCATGGGACACAGCCAAGGAAGATGAAAACCGCAATAAGAATCGATACGGAAACATCATCTCTTGTAGGTGTCCTTCTGGGACGTTCTCTTTGTTAGAGCTTGGGAAACATGGGAGCAAAAAGTGTTCTCTTTTCTTGAGATTTGATATAAAATAATCCTTACGTTTCCAGATTTGAGTTAGTAGATTTTTACAATGATCTCGGGAAGGGATGTTGAGTCCCAAATAAAGTCAGTAACAATCCTAAGGGAGGAGGAAAGGGGAAGAGGGATGGAGGGACTGCTACAGAACTGTCACTCACTGATAATACATCTAGCACTTCCAGATGATGACATAGACAGCCTGCAAAGCAAAGAGAGAGCAGAGTTACCCCAGACAAAGTATTGGGTCAGTGATCTGATAAGAGTTACCCACTTCAGCTTTCCTGTGATCTAGTATAGCCCAACCCAGACCTTTTGACATCTAGCCCACATTTCTTAAGATCTCACAGTATCTCAATTTGGGCAAAGAAAGGAGAAAGTGGGGAATCCTAAGAGACAAGTTATTTCTAGCACACTTAAAAGTTTTGTTTTAACTGTCTAGACATCACCATAGGAAAAGCTTGAGAAAGAATAAGGCCAGGCAGATTGTAAAGGAAGAAAGAGGCAGAAGTTTTCGCTTAGCTGTTTCCTGTGCTGATTTAGGAATGGGCTCTGGATAGTGGAACTAATCAGAAAACGTTTATAATTTCTCTCTCGTTTGCAGACAGCAAGATTTTGGGTTTTTTTTTTGCAAGTGAAGTGGCGGAAAGAGATATTCAGATAGTCAGCAAACATGTATTAAGACATGATGTGTGGGCCTCTGCTGAACACTTCCTGTGCTGGGCATTAGGAAACACCTTTGTTCTGAGGCAGGTGGCTATTCGCTATGACTTGTCCCCACCACCATCTGCTTCCATGCATTATCCAATGTCCTTGGGAGGTTGTGAGCTCAGATAGGATTCACTGTCTAAAATCGGTTTCCAATGACCTGTTCCGAGGGATATTGCACAGATGTATAAAAGTGCCTAGGGAATAAAGAAGGAAACCTGACGCACTGAAGACAGAAAGACTCAGGTCACGGGACAGAAGCCAAAATGTATGAGAGATATATAAAAGATAAGAGAAACCTCCTCAGTCCTCCCATGCTCATCCTTGCCTGGGCCATCACCAACTGTTCCTTGGATTTTGCTTAGCCTCTTCCTGTCCCCTCCATATCCAAGTGGCCCATACTTCCTACCTATCTGATCCCTTACAGGGTCCATGAATATCCTCACTACATGACTTAGATAATGTCATTTTCCTATTAAAAGCTCTTCAGAGGTCCATTTTTGCTCTTGAGTTCTCCTCCTTGCAAGGCCTTTTCCAGGCCCATTCATGTGGGCTCAATCCATCACAGGCTCCTTAGTAAGCCACATTGGCTGTCGCACAGTTCATGAAGTTCCCGGGTCCTTCTGCACCTCAAAGTCACCTTGACACATTCCATTCTTTCCATCAGAGTACCCTTCCTTTCTCTCTTTGACTTACTAATATCTACTTCTTCTCTGTCTCTCAGCTATCATCACTCTCTAGGGGAATTTCTCTGACCCTAGGCTTGTAGACAAACCCCCATTTTTCAGCCCCAGAGCTCTGTGTCTTCTGTTCCCCTTGACCTTTGACATCATTGTATCTTGAGAGGCGTTTGGCTGAGTCCCCCACCCCCACCCCAGCTGCTTCACAGCAGCAGGACTGTAGCCATCTTGCATTTCTGTTTCCACAAATCTTCTATATGACTGATGTCTAAATATAGGAACTGAATATAGAAGGATCCTGTAGGGCATTAGCATTGGGTTGCTCTCTGCTATGTCCCCAAACTGACAGTGAACACCTCAGAAAGACAGCTGAATGAGGCTGTATCAAGCCAACATTGGAATGATACATCCCAACACAGAAGACCAGAGAGAATACAGGACCTAGGAAGGAAAGAAGGACATACCATTCCTGCTGAAGGCCCCAGTTGAGAGTCAAGAGAGCAGAAAGTGGCATGACTGGGATTGAACTCCATTGCTGGGGTGACTTCCCAGGACCTATATCCACATTACTTGCTGTATAGAAGCATCAATGGCAGAATGGGTACCAGAGGCAGGATCGAATTAACAGGGACCAGGTGCCCAGGGCCACTATTCTAGGAAGCTACAATCTATCTACAGATGCTCTATGTGAGCTTCTTTTGAAGTATGTGCTCCACATAGATCATGGTTCTGCCCTGCCCTTGTCTACCTCTCTTTGGCTAAAGATTTCTTCCAAAGTCGGGGAAGGGTGCTATACCCAAGCCCAGGAGAGACAGCAAATATGAAGAATCCACATGCTTTGGAGAAACCTCAGCCCTGAATCTCCAAGTTCCTCATCAGTCCACAGAAGGGCCTCTTCCACGTCTCTTTTTAGATTTCCATAAGATTACACTGCAGTTTGTTCACAGCAGCAGTGAGCTTTGCAACCCTTTTCTGGGATGCCTCCCCCTCCCCCCAACCTTCCAGTGTGACCCTTTCCTCTTACAGATATGTTTTGCTTTAGAATTCTTGTCTTATATCCACCCATAGAGAAAAAAGGAAAGGTGGAGAAACTGTAGGAGTCTTAGTAGTGTCTCCTTGGTGATTTTAAACAAACCCTAATCTCTTTTCTAATTGAGGTTCAGCAGCTGTAGCACATTAGGTCTAGTATAGGTCTGTACTGAACCTAGCAGAGAATCAGTCAAGGTAACCTGTGGATCCAAAGAGCAATGCAAGACATAAAGGGAAACCCCATGGCGGAGGGTGTATACATCCTGAGTTTTAATGAAACAGGTTAAAGAGAAACAGCCCAGAGGCCTGGAAATTGTCCCTGCCTTTATATCTGTCCCTCCCAAAGGCCATGCCTGCCCAGCCTTGATAAACAGAAATATTCTTGGCACAAGAAGAAAACCAGCTGTGATTAGCATCTTAAGGGACCCAGGTTCCCAAAAAAGCCAGAGTGGAGGTCCTAGGCCCAGGCCACAGAGCACAGAAAAGATCAAAGGGAGAAAGGAGGAGGGCAGGGGCTGCCATCAAACAACAGTGAAAGGGAAACCTTGGTAAAAAGCTCTTTCTTCCCAATGACCCCATTTAGAACGTAGCAATGGAGACCAGCCTTCCCAGGGAGTAGAAAAGGAAAAGAGGTAAACAGAGGGAATGACTGAGCCAAATGAGAACAAAGAGTACTTTGCTTTCAGGTAGCTCCAGGGCAGAGACTAAGCAAGAAGAAATTTCAATAGCAAAGCATCTCTCTCTCACTCCAGCCCTGTGTGTAATGGCAGGAAAGGAGATGACTATAGTAAAGGAAGGTCTCTCAAGGGCTGCAGATTCCATAAAATGGTACAGTCCTCTGATCAGCCAGGATCCCAGCAGGAAATAGATGGGACCCCCAGATAACATCCTTTAAGGAGAAGTAATGACAAGATTCTTCATCAAAGGGGTAGTCTAGGAACAGAGACACTAGAAACTACAAAGGAGGAAGAAATCACCAGGACCTGGAGACAGAGGCTACGTGAGCACAGGTATGTCCTCTGGTGGCAATTCCAACAAAGGGAGCTAGGGAATAGATTTCCTGACCCTGCTCTCTTGCCTCAACCTACTCTATGCCTTTGCATCTGCTAGCTGAACCCAGCTAGATGCCAGAGAGAGGTCAGGCCAGCCCAGTGGCTCTCAAGCTATGGTCCCTGGTCAGGAGTAGCAGCATCACTTTGAAGTTCACTGGAATTGCTAATGATCAGGTACCTCCTTGGACCTCCAACATCAGAAGACATGGGGACAGCACCCGGCAGTCTTATTTAAGCTCTCTCGTGATACTTTGAGAATCTCATATGGTCCTCAGAGACCAGCCTCCTAGACCATAGATCCAGGCAGAGAAAGTAAAACGTGAATGTTCATTTGCTGAGGCCTTTCCCTAAGCCTTAGGGGAAATCTTAGAAAAGTTGCTGGGTTCTGGTATATCAGAGTCCTGGACAGGAGGACAGTAAGAGAAACAAGTTGCAGTCTGTGTTCTGTCAGTTAACTTCTGGTGACCTGTAGCAAGTGCCCTCCATTTCTCTGACCTGTTTCTCACCTATGAGGGCAGATTCCAGGGCAGAAAACCCATATTAAAAATGAATGGAAATGAAATCTAAATCTGACATGGCCTTTGGAGTCATGGATTTTACTGTAGAGCAGGCTAGCCCTGTTTCCAGGGAAGGACATATAGCCCAAAGATTGATTGATATCCAAGGCCCCACAGTTACACAATGAGGTCTATAGAACTGCCATGACCCGAGCTCTGATATATCACCTGCCAGGATGCCACATGCTTCTTGCCAAGGAGCATCCCATGCACGAAGCCACATCTATGCTTTCCTGGAGCGTATGTTGCCAAGGGCCCAATTTCATAACAGATAAGCTCCATAGAGTGGTGTTCTCTTCCTGAGGGGGGAAGAGGCACCGCATGCAGAGAAGACTCTACTCCCAAGGAAAGCTCAGGCTCAGAACAAGCCTGGAGGTTGTCTCATACAGCAGGATCCCCTAAAGCTTCTTGGAAAAAGAGCTAGGATGGTGTAATGGGTTCCTGACTCATGGCTCCTGACTCTCAGCCTCTACTCACCTTTGTCCTTTCTGAGGGTGGCCCTTGGTGGGTCCTACTAGCTTTTCCTAGTACAGAAATCATTGGTATCCCGCCATAGCCCCCAGATTTCCCTGTTTTCCATGCCCCTAATTCTACTGCCAGCATCTGTCTTTCTCTGAGGATGTGTTCTGGCCACTGGACCTTCACTCTGTAGGACAGACCACAGTGCTGGGGAATTAAATGTTGTCAGGAGTTGCCTTCAGCTGATAGCTGGCACAGGTAGGTGTCTAAGAACCCCAGCTTCCCCTCTCCAGTGTTCACATTTCTTGTCTTCTCCTAGAGATCTGCAAAGGAAGCCAGGAGGACTTAGTCCTGTTTGTCCACTTCTAGGTGACACTCTTGCTGGGTTCTTTTTTTTTCCTGGTATTTCCTGGGAGACCCTCCCAAATCCCTAACTCAACTTAACTCTTCCATTTTGGTTCTGCTTCTGCAGTTCCTCCAGAAAGGTCTCCTGGTGTGGCACTGCCTGGTAACCTGCTAAGGGTGCAGGACATGCAATAGGAGTAACACTGCCCTCTGTCCTCTCTGAGTACTTCCTCTTCCCCAGGGCTCTGCAGTGGAAGCTGTCCAACTTCAGCTAGCAGCTAGCATGGATCTGTCAAGACCAGGAGATACACAGAATGTATGTGTGCCCTCCTTGTGTGGTGCCCAAGCTATACCTTCTGTGTCTCAATAAGGGTAATTCAATCAAGATTGAATGTTTAGACCTTTAGCTTCGATGAGGTACCCAGGCAGTCCCTGTGGAATTACCTACCTCCTCCCTACCCACTCACGCAAGATGATAGCATTAACATTTCCAATACTTCTAGGAAATGGTTTTTCAGCTCCACAATTCATTGTAATGAGTCAAATCTCTTTTCTCTGAAAAATTGCACCTGTTTTTTTTTTTTTTTTTTTTTTCGCCCCCTTTGCAGTGCCTAGAAGACAGGAGGAAAGATTATAAAGTATGCAAATGATATTCTCTCCCAGCCCCACCTCTCTGAAGTGATTCTCTCTTGAAGCGGATGTGACTTGTGATGACTGATTTATTGAGTTCTGTCTGATGACAGAGAAAGGGAAAGGGAGCTGGGAGCTGTTTTTAGTTAGAATTGTGCAAAAGAGCAAACTGAACCTTCTCCTCTGTAGTAGGTGTGAAATGACAAGCTGTGGAAGGGGGACCAGTGTTGGGGACTGAGATGTTGATGGAAGCAAGGGAGAGAGGGATTGCAGGCAGTAGGTCTTGGGAGCCAGTTAAGTTCACCACTACGTAAAGAACCCGTCAGCCTTATACTGTGTCTTGAGTGACAGAACTCCATGGAGCATTGAGTAAGGTGTACCGTATACATCTGAGTTACTTTCTTTTAATCAAATGGCACAGTGTCCATGTAGTTTCCAGAATAGTCCATGGAACACCTTCCTCCCTGAGTATAGATAAATCCCTATCCCTTAACATCTGCCACTGAGGAGTCTTTGGCCCAGTTCCAGGAAGGTCTCCTGGTTTTTCACAAGAGAGAGTAAGGTGAGCATTGAGAACAAGCCTGTGCTGAATAACCAAACATTGAGATTTGCATGCTAAAAACAGAGTGTGCACCATCACCGCATCACAAACTTGCTAAGACATACCATGCCAAGTCTCACTTGCAGTTTCTGATTCAGAAAATCTGGAACAGGGTCCAATGATCTGTATTTCTAAGGATCACACTTGGAGATCCATTGGTTTATAATAATCAAGCCGATTTTATATTTTTGTGTTGATTCTTATAGAGCTTCAGATGTTACATTTGCTTTCGTCTCATCTCTGCTACAAGTCTGCAGGAAAAGATGGCTTTGAGGTGATAGTTGAATAAATCAAGATCCAAGGAATGTTATAACCTAAGCCTAGGGACATGACAATAGAGTGGATGAGCAGGGGAGGCTCGCCTCTGCTTTCACAATTCAGCCAATCGTTTAGCTCTCTTCTGATAAAGACAAGAATTGTCTGTCGGTCTTGGGGCAGGACAGGCTGGGACTGTGGGTATGTCATCATGAAGGGTATGTCATCATGTTCACCCACTAGGAGAGGAAAAATTTGGTCCTGATGCACTGCTTTAGATGAGCTTCTGCCTTAGCACATGTAAAGGGTCTGTGGCCAGAACAAACAGTGCAAGCAACTTAAGGGCCCAGGTTGTCAGGGCAGTGTGTGGAGAGGAATAAATGACAAGGGGGGAGGCATCCGAGCACACGTGGCTTTATGAGGTATGCTAAGAGTCTGTGTTGGTGCTGTACTCTAGCTGATTCATGTCGGTGAACAAAAGCAAACATAATTTCAACATCATTCTAGTATATCTGTAGTTTGAAATTGGTGATGGTAGAACATTTACACCCCAGAAATCAGTAGGCATGGCATATCACAACTTTTTCCTTTAGAGAGTTTATAAAACCTTTATCAGCATACCATTGGTCCACATTCTAAAGCAATAAAGAAACAGATAGCTTGAAGGCAGAGGGTGATGCCCTCCCACCCGGCAGCTGTCTTCGTGGGACATCTCCAAGTCCTTCATACCCCTTCTACCATCTACCAATGGCTATCTCTTTCCTGCTCCCCATCTCCTCAGGGAACCTGAGAGATCCACGCTTAGCACCTCCATCTCCCCTCACAGTTGGGGAGCTTCTCCTCCTCCACATGACTCTGCATAACTCTTCCCTTCGTCTTGACTCTCAAGCACTGCATGCTAAATTAGCTGGTTTTCGAGCTTGCAAAATGTAGATAGAGCATAATGAACATTCTGGGCTGCTTGTAAATTACCTTGTATAAGCTCCTTCTCATCGTTGGCTGCCCCATCTTTCTCTATGTGCATGTGAGTAAACAGAATTTTTATCTTTCTAATTACACAAAGTTAGAAGAGAGGGGCACAGAATACTATTAGCATTAGATAAATAAACCATGAGGCCACTGCCACTCTTTGCATTGCCTTTCTGGTAGACCGGGATCTGATTGTGTCTTCTAAAGAACACATAGATTACTCTTGTCCTCAACAGAAAAACAGCTTCACCTTTAGGCGGATGGACAGATTGGAAAGCATCAGCTTTCTAGGTTGTCTCTACTGTCGCCCCACCACGTACCTCATACGCAGCTCCAAACCTCCATATATTGAGAGCCTGCTGTATGCCGGGCACTAACCTTTATTTCTTTAGGAGCAATTTTTAGCTTTTTAGAGAGTCAGAGTGGAAGGTACAGAATTGCGTTACCACTTACATACTGTTTCCCCTTCCGTCAACACTTCACATTAGTGTAAAACATTGGTTGCAGTTGATGGATCAACATTGGTCCATTCTTATTAGTTGAAGTTCATAATTTATATTAGGGCTTGCTTTGTGTGTTGTTCAGTTCCAGAAAATGCATACATAACAATTATAGTATTTTATAGAATAATTTCCTTTCCCTAAGCATCCCCCTTGCTCAACCTATTTAAACTTCTTCCCTCCTCTGAGGTTTTTATAGACTCCATGTTTGTTTTGTTTTTCCTGTTTTGGAGTATTATATAGTTAGAACCATATGTAGAATCAACATTCAATGTAGCCTTTCCAGTTTGGCTTCTATCACTTAACAATACGGGTTTGAGTTTCTTCCATGTCTTTTATAACAGGCAAGTTAATTTCTTTTTATCACTGAATAATTTTCCAGCATGTAGCTATATCACCGTTTATTTATACAGTTTCTGTTACTGAGGGTATGTTTAGTTGTTTCCATGTTTTTACAATCATGACTAAATCTGCTGTAAACATTTGTGTAGAGATTTAATGTAGATATAAGATTACAGTACATTGTATAAATACCAAAGAATGTAATTACTGGATTAGGTGGTGAATGTATTCTTAATCTTGTATGAAATGGTCCTACTGTGTGTTTTCACCAGTAATGAATAGGGGAACATTCCTGATAAAAGAATTGGCAAGTATTTGGTGATACTGTAGTATTTTGCCACTGTTGTATATGTAACATTTCCCTGCTTAAATTGGCAATATTCTAGATCCTTGCATCTTAGTGCTTTAAGTGACATGGAGTACACTTTGCTCTAATCTGGCTTTCTTCTATGTCTCCCATGTCACTGTTCCCCTTCGAAATCAGTGATCCAAGAACAAAAGACTCTGCACAACCCAACCCCCACTGAACCTACTACAATGCCTTGGCTTTTTTGGGATCCCCTCTTCCAAAGTTTTCTCTAAGAGAAAGACTTCCTCGATGCCCACGGAACAAACCATCCTCACTTGTAATTGCTCAGTCACATTTCAGTACACAGAGCTCTCTATCTTGATATCTTGCTTCTTTATACATGATTCATCTCCTTGAACAAATTGCCCCAAATCCTTAAGGATGATGCTCACTTGCTATAACTCTTTCTTATTCCCTTCAACTAGGCTGGCACATAGAAGGTACTCAACAAATATGTTCTTAATAAATAAATGTAAATGTTGGTAGATACTCCGATGGCTAGAGATACATTTAATCTTTAAGGATATTTGACTAGAAATAGTTTCTTTCTTTTGCTTTGCTTCTAATGACTTTTGCTTTTAGGTATATGTACTTTTTTATTTTATGCATTAAAAAATACCCTTCCAACATTTTAAACCAGAATCTCTTTCCCACTGTTATGGTTTCCAGGCAAGCATAGCTCAGCAAGTAAGGAGATTTTGATCTGCCTCCTTAGCATAGCAGGCAATTCATCAGTCTTATAAATAAAAAAGATTTTGAACCACTAAGTCATTAATAAGAATATTGAATGGAAACAGAATATACATTTCCCTTTTCTGAGGCTTACAGATTCTGTAACTGCTAGTAATTGGGCTTGATAGCCTGGGTTAGAATCAGGTCTCAGTCCTGAATGGCCATCCACAGGAAGTCCCCCTCTCTTTGGTACTGAGGGTTGGGGTTTGGGGAACACTCATTTGCACAGAATCCAATAGTAGTTACCTCTGAGATGGCTTGGAATTCCCCAGGACAGTGCATCACATTGGTAGAGCATCGTGGACCTTACAGAGTAGCTATATAATCTGTGGAAGTGCCTAACGTCTGTGAGCCCTACTTCTTTCCTGTAAAGTCAGAATCATAGTAGCACATCATTGACCGCAATAAGATGAAGAACTGTTTTGAAGGGAAAGTGAATAAGCTAATGCATCCAGTATTGAGGACTTCTAAGGATTTCAGGAAAGTTTTAAGTTCAAACTCTCCTCACCCCATAGCCCACATCTCTATCTCATGCTCACTCAGAGTTGTCACCTACTTACTCTTGCTTCTAGTGGCTTCCACTGAAATTTTACCTCCTTGGAGAATTAGAAAAAGGGCATCCAAGCATGGTAACTGCTGCCTGTTGATGCTAGGAACTGATTCTGACCTAATAGATATAAATGGTGTCTTATACCAGCCCAGGGCCTGGTTTGCTCATAGCTGGACCAATTCCTGTCCTTTCAGGGGATGTCGCATTGCAAGGGGCTGACCCGTGCCAGATGACTTCTTTGCAACCAGAGATTCTCCTTCTTGTGTCCAACTGACTTCTTTGCAACCAGAGATTCTCCTTCTTGTGTCCAACTCCTGCCAGAGAGGCCCATGATAGTTCTAGTCACAGCAAGTTGTCCCAACTCTAGAGTTCTAAAAATGTCACCCCATGCCTCTGTTCATCTGGCCCTGCAAGGGTAGGGACCCCTTGTTGATTTTCTAAATTATCTCACTTCTTAAAAGTTTCTTCCATCCCTCAGCTAAAAACTTCTCTAGTTATCCCCCACTGAATATTCACATGGTTTCTAACTTCTACTTAGAGCTCTTTGAAGGTAGGAGCATGTGAACTCAGAGTTAACAGGCCTCAATTTTTCTATACTCCATTACTCAGTTGTCATATGGCCAATTATCATGAGCCTCCATTTGCTCATTTATAACGAGGACTTTTGGCCTATTCTGCCTCTTTCCTGAGGTCACTGAGAGCATTCAATGAGGTCGTTCACTTATACACTCATCAATGCATTTATAAACTAGAAGTACTGTAAACATCCAAAATGCTGGTTGTCCTCCTTAACCCTAGGAGGTCTTGGGAAACCTACACCTCTCTACTCTACTGACTGTGATCCCCATCTCTGCCCAGAGTATGCTGGAATCATTGGGGGTGAAGTATGCAATAGCAAGTTCACAATGATCTAGGTAGCAGACTGAGCATCCTTCCTTCCCAGCAGATCGAATCAAGATGCTCCTTAGCATGTGTATATTAGCATGTCAGAATTGACTTTAATTAATTGCAAAGGATTATCCAGACTTTTCTGATGTGCCATTTAAAGTGATTTTAACTTGGTGTTATTTGAAGCAAGCATGCTATTGACAAACGCCCATACCTCTTGTTTACATCTTGATTGTGTTTGGAAAGGTATCTTCAGTAACATGATTTTTAGTCTAATGATTTAGCCCTCAGATTAATGGTGGCATTGATAACAATACATTACTAACAACCTGTCTATACCAGTGCTCCGAGAGACAAACATAAAATAGTTTGTGTCCATGGTAAACAGGTAAACTTGATGTTTTAAGCATGCATGTAAATGAAGCTTATTCATTCAGACTCCATGACTTTACGTGCAGGGTGTACTTAGCTCAGTCGTTCTTGTTTTGTCCCATGGAGCAGGTATTTCCATTCCCAAATTAATGATGAAATCACTAAGATGTAGGAAGTAGGTGACACACCTGTTCAGATGATGACAAAAACATAATCAAAATAGGAAGTAGAAAAGGGGTCTTTTTACAGATCCGTCACTTCTCAGCATCCTTACTTCTTCACGCGTCGGTAGCGTGAGAGCACGGTAGCTGGGATGCAGTAACTAACTGGAGGCAATTCTAAAGGAGAAAAATACTGACTCCTCATTCCACAGCTTCTCATCTACCACTGCCTGCTTTTCTTCCTCTTTACAGATGACCACTCCCGGGTGAGACTGTTGGTGCTGGATGGAGACCCTCACTCAGACTACATCAATGCCAACTACATTGATGTGAGTATCTTGACAGAGTTAAGCAGCTATGAGCTAGAGTTGACTGTCCAGGTTTAAGATCTAACTTACAAGCTGTCTTTAACTTGTCCACTAGAAGGTAGTCAAAACATGTCCAAAGCGTATATCCCTTCCTTAGTTCATATGACACAAATTGATTATCCACCCAAAGCTACATCTGCTTTCAGGGCAGACTGGAGTTGTCTGCTCTCTGGAGCCCCAGGGTAACTGCTGGTCTTACGTATTCATGCCTTGTATTAATTTGTATGTGTCTGTCTACTCTGTCATTCATTTGGAGGTACAACCACTGATGCAACAAAATGTTCAAACTTCTCATCATGTGCTAGATATTACGAGGCCCATAAAGCTAAAAATGTCAGGGTTTCTACCCTCAAAAACACCAGAAGAGAGAGATAAGCTATGCATATCTGTGGTGAACTAGGGTAAACTAGAAAGTGATGATTGTTAGAAGTTCACATTAAATACTGTCAGGATTCAGAGGTGGGGAATTATCGCATCTTCCATCGGGAATGCAGAAAATGATGTGAGCCAAAGCTTCAAGTGTAAGTAAACCTCAATATCAAAGCAAGGGATGATGGGCCTCTGGTGAGAGAACTGCTCTTGACAAGAGGAAGGCACCTGGAAGGAAATAAGCATCATCTCTGTCTGAGAGTACTAGAAACTATACACTGGGAATACTGGAAAATGAGGTTGGAATGAGGTCCTTGATGGCTTAGGAGGTTGAGCTCTAAAATCAAGAGAAAGCTGCGTTTCAAGGGAATACTTGAAGATGTTTGAACATGGGGGACCCCATTCATTACTGGGCTTTATAATTTATCTGCTACTGGAGGAAAGGTAGATCAGAGAGAGGAGAACCTGGGACTAACAACCAAGTAGGAGAGAGGCTGTGTCCGCATTCCAGACACCACTGAGAATGTGACTCAGATCAAACAGGAGCTGAGAAGTACATGCCCAGAAGTAAAGGAGTCTACAAAAGAACAATGGCTGCTCTTACCAGGTAGACATCCCAGCTGATCCAAGCTGACATCTCCAGGTCTCAGCTCAGAGCCCAGAGACCTTAAAGAATGACTTAAAAGATTCCCACTGATCCCTCAGACTCTCAAATATATTTATAGACCAGCTATGAAGTATAGTCACATATCTTGTGAATTTTCTTATAATAATAGCCTCAGCCAGATGGTTCATTAGTTCAACAAGTATTTCATGAGCCTTCACCCTGCCACTACCCCACACTTTACACTCAGCCAGCAGATGCCAATCCAGCCTAGATTGGTTCAGTTCTTTCCTCTTCTTTCTTGATTACGGCTTGGTAGATGTGACTGACCTAAGGGTGACTACCCACATAGAAAGAGCCATGGATGTCTGGCCTTTGTTATGTGAATGGAAACACTCAGCAAAATCACCTTCCTGAAGGTATTCTCAGTCCAGTGTGGGTCATCGGTCTGTTTATCCCCTTGATACTCTCTACTCTCCTTTGCTTTGCAGATAGTAGTGATTGTGCACTTGTGAGCAGGGACATAATGTTCAGGGAAGGAAGAAAGCTTTCTCTATAAGAGGAACTGATAAGACATCCAGGGATGACTGGAAGAGGGAAGCCAGGGAGCCTCTGCTCTGTTCCTTTATGACCACATTCTGTCCTGTCCACACCTCCAGTTTCCATCAGTTTGACTTCCAGCTCCTTCCAGGCAGCCTCAGATCCTAGACTCTTGTGATTTCTGTCTTCCATTGTTCCTCTAGGAGCTCTAGGGACTGCTTATCTTGAGGTTGACTCATGGTTCCTCTCTGTCATCACACACCCCTGGACCATGTAAAACCAATTACTCCATGTTGAATTCCCTCTGTCTGAAATGCCCATGGTGCTTTTCACTTCCCTACTGGATCCTGCCTAACAAAGGACCTACTGTGTGACCAAGACCTTGGGCTAGAGCTTCAGCAGAGATAAAAAAGGGTTGTCTCTGTCTCTCTCATCCTTGAGATGATTTTACAAGGAGGAATTCAATTGTGAGCAGCTTGGCTCTAGCAAGAGCGTGTTACTCTAAGCATTTACTGACCATGCTATTAGATTTCCTCTCTAATAATCATTTTGCAGATAACAAGCTGACCTTCCACTGTGTGCTAGAAATACTGACATTCCAGATAAGGATGCTGTTTGGTAAGAAGGGTCAGATGAGGAAAGAGACCTTCCCAGAACAGACCTGTCAGACTGAAGCCTCAAGAGGGAATCTGATGAAAAGCTTCTTGAAGGAGATGACTTCTCAGTCCTGCCTCACAAAGTGACAAAGAACCAGCTGTGCAAGAAAGAGTTATAGTAACCTAAGACTTAGTGATCACTTCTCATGTACCAGTATGTCACCCTAAGTAGTAATTCAACCTCACTGGATAAGTACCTCTAAACACCCATTGCCAGTTGAGGAAGATGGGTCTCTTAAGGTTAGGTAACATATCCAGAATCACAGCCAAAGGCAGTAAGAGAGGAGAAGCTACAGTTTAAATCAGAAGTGCCAAACTCTTATTTCTTCTAATAATAATATCAGCGACAATGGTGGTACCCTATTAATGAGTCACTCCTCCCCCCACCCCACCCCTGTGTGCTTTAAGTGAGCCAACTTACTAAGACTTCTTAGTAACACTTCACACTGGTTCTTATCACTCACACTTTGCAGATGGGGAAACAGACTTAAAGAAATTGGAAAGTTTGTCCAATGTCATATAGCTGTACACAACCTGGGTATGTGCCATAGCTGAGTGTCCCAATTCTGTGTTCAATCTTCTGGTTCCACATCTACCCCTGACACCATCTCATAGCCTGCATTTAGTGGACACTCAGCTAGCACATGTTGATACAGGTAGGACTGGTTCTTTTCTTTCCTTCCTCACCTTGACTGTGGTTAGATCATAGTACAGTTCTAAGAATATAGCACATGCATAGTCTCATGTACCCAAGTTTCCATATCTATCTAGCATTTAATATCTAAATAAAAACTCCATAAACATGCTTTTCTAGATACTCAATCTACAGTACAGTGAATGGCTAACTACATGTAAAACAGAGAAATTTTCATGTCATATAGGCAACAAATAAAATTGCTTTAAATTCAAGTGATTCTACAGTACTAGTCCTAATCAGGTCTGCAATTTCTGTCCTGGTATATCATTACAAAGTATTTTTGCTAGCTTTTAAAGACAGGAAAACAGGGATTGAAGTTAAGAGCACTGCCCTAGGTCACACAGCTAGACTTTAATTCTCTGCACAGCAAGAATACAGCACAGCCTCTCCCTCTCTTTATAAGAAGTAGACTGTACAGACAGGCCAAATGTCTCTACCACATGCTGTCCTAATGGGCAATGTCAGGCCCTGAGCTGCATCTCAGTGGTTAGCATCAAGGACTAATGAGACTATAGTCATGAATCCCATCCTTATTTGGCCTGTTAAATACCGGCCTTTCTGATGACTAGCTTTGTGACTATGAGTAAAGTATTTATTCATTATGATAGCTGCATGATGCAATACAAAAAATGCCAGCCTACAAGTGTGTGGTAACTACTATAAAGTATGTATCAGGGTTCCAAGAAGAAACAAGCTGGCTCACAGGAACCAACCAGGGAACATTTAATAAGAGCCTGAATAGTACTAAAGCATTAACCAACTGGACTGTGTGGGGCATCTTGAGGCTAGAGATGGCAAAGATCTCAGGATTTCTGTGGCTAGATAAGAGAGTGGCTATAAATGGAATAGATCTGTAAGGATACTGTAAGGATCAGGCTGTATTGCTCTTGCCAAGGAGAAGCCAGCCCTTGCTGGCATGGCAAAGAAGAAGCCAAAAGGGTGTATGCCCCAGCCTTCCACTGGCCTCTAAGGTTTTGCTTCCTCTCCTGGTTAGAAAATGCCCTGTAGAACCCAGAAGATATGGGGACCTACGTTGCAATTAATATGGTCATTTGGCTAAACCACTTTGGCTCCCAGCATGTTACATGTGTGCACCAGACCAGGAGCTATCTGGCTTCACAAATGAAAGACACACACACACACATCAGTTAGTTTTTGATATGCCCTGACTAGCTTAAAGGTTGGACCCCACTAAATCTTCCCCTGCTACCCTAGGCTCAATCACTTACCTGAATTCTTACATGGTTGATTGGCTTTCTCTCCTGTATCTTTTATGTCCCACCCTTTCCCCCTTCCCTGCCCCAAGTCGTGGCAATTCTCTCCTTTCTTTCTCCCAATCCCTAGCCCTCACAAATCTAAAGGTCCCGCCTCAGTCTATCTGCCCAGCCATTGGCTATTGGTTCTTTATTGATTGATCAAAAGCCAATTAGGTATAAGGACCTTCAACATTTGGAAACACCAATTCCTGATATTGGGGGCTAGAGTAATTCAAAGTATTGGAAATAATCCCCAACATGGTCACCTCCTATGGCACAGAGCAGAGTGTGGAAAGGACAATGAGGAAAGAGCGGGGGTGGGGAAAGGAAGAAGACACAGAACACAAGTACCATCTTATGATGTTACCAATATGGGACAGGAACAGGAAAATCTCATTAACTTTGAGCCTACCTGAAATTCCAGTAGAACTATATTCCTGTGGTCTCCTGGGGATTCCTGATAACCAACAAATCGAGTTGAGGTGAGGGGCAGGGCTATGAGCTATCTAGTCTTTGCTGCTTTACCCTGGTTTCCACATCAGCCCAAAGACAAGAGCTGGCTGTTCAAGAGAGATCCCTTCTCTACAATTGAATCTTGACAATTTATTAAAATGACTCTTTTTGGATAATGAGCTAGATGAGGCCAACCCTGATGGAGCCTCTGAAACCAGCCCACTGGCATGTTTGCTTGCATACCAGAAAGTGTATTGGCCACTTGATTCTGTTATAAATTACCAGCCTGGAAATAAATATCATAGCTGGGTCCACAATAAGTAACAGATGCAGGAGTGCCGAGTGAGATAAATGTGTTTTGGATGCAAACCTCCTTCTGATTGTTCACAGACAGATGGAGTCAGGCCCAGTGCTTGTTTGCAGTCATGCCGTGTGCTGTGTAGGTGGGACTTAAATGAACTGAAAGTTCTTTTAAGGTTAGCAAGTTTTCTGCACTCGCTCTTGGCAAATCCCCAGAGGAGACCCATGTGAGCAATACATTTCCTTTTATCTCCTTTGCTGAGGAATCTCATGGTTTGAATTTTTCCCCTCTGGAGAATGTGGGTTTCTGGAGTCCAGAGAAGGTCCTTTTGCCTAGATGCAGCATGAGGACAGGCACGTGCCTTACATGCTTTCAGTGGGGTTTACCAGGGTTGGCAGCCAAGACAAACATTTCAGTGCTTGAGAGCATTGCCTCAAGCAAGCCAGGTTGAGCCCTGCCCCATACAGTTGAACAACCATAAGATGGGAGGAGATAGACAAGCGTGTAAATGAATAAGCCATCTGGTGATTCATGTTTTGAAGAAAAAGGAAGCCAAGGGGGCTAGAGAGATGGTTCCATTGGTAAAGTGCTTGCTGTGAGAACCTGAGGTTAATCCCTAGCATTCAAGCCATGCTTGGGATTAAGCCATGGCCAGTCTAACCCAGTCAGCAATCTCCAGGTTCACTGAGAAGAGTGATTGGTAACGACCTCTGACATCAACCTCTGGCCTCTGCACACTTTCACACATGTCTGCATGCACCTCCACACACTTGTGCACATGCATACAAACACATGCATGCACAGAAAGGAAACATTAAAAGCAAACTGGGAGTAGGGGAGAGAAGCAGACAGAGATCAGATGAGTGCAGTCTCAGACAGTGATTGGAAGTAAAGCAAAAGTTCAAGAGTGAGAGAGAAAACAACATTTCATTACATGGGAACAGGCCAAGTGGCTAGTGCTAAGTCTTCTGGACAAACATCCCTACTGCTTCTGAAGAGGAGCCATAAGTTGGGTTAGGCAGACTGCTAAAGCCTCAAAGTGGGGATTCAGGAATGTCAAGAGGCCTGAACTAGAAGTTAATTAAACCATCACCTCCTCAGGGAACATCCTTCTGGCTTCATGGCTGAGTCTGTTCCCATAGGTGCTCTCCAGAGCCCCACATCTTCTCTTGAAAGTTCATATTCCATTTTGTAGGTATCTGTGGGCTGCTCCAAAGGAGAGCTCCCATCTATCTGGTTGACTTTTGTGTTTCTAGCGTTGTGTATGTACAAGGTGCTCCTGTGGTGCTTCCTGGTTGAATCTGAAATGGGTATGCAAACAAACAAAAGCACAAAATAGTGAGCCTCAGCAGTCCAACTTCGCAATTGATCTGAGTTTCTTGCCCAGAATTTTTTTTATCATCAACCTTCAAGTATATTTGAATCTTCCAAACCTTAGTCTCCTCCAAGGTCTTTGCCTATCCAAAACCAGACTCATGCATGCAGCCTACTGTCCAACCTTTGCAAAAAGCTGCACCCAGCTCTGAGTGGCATGTCTCATGATCAAGGAGAAGAAGAATAGAGTCAGTGCAGACTCAAAAAACTGACACACTCAGGTGTATTCCGAGAGGCCCACTATTGCAGAAAGTAGATAAGATTCATAAGTAAAAATGGGTTCTTGGAGGACATGGAAAAGTTGATGCTATGGCCCAGGCCAGGGGTTGGGGGATGGAGGACTGAGAACAGCTGATAACATAGCTGGCAGAAGAGTGTAGGCACAAGAAACTTCATCATTCTGGCTCTAGGGAGCCATTTTCTTCTATCTTGACTTGGAGTTAGAGATACACCTCCCCATTGCTTTGTTCTTGGAGAAGAGCTCAGTAACTCCTAACGAGGGAGGACTCATCTGCCTAGAAAGCTCTAATGTTCAGTATGAAAATGTTTGCCAAATAAGAAATAATATAATTATAATAGTAAAGACAGAATGTGAAATCTTAGAATTGTGTCCAATACATAGTATTGGAACTGTTACTATTAACTTTTTAAATATTATTTAATATACTTTAAATAGTCTGATAGCCTTTTTATAAAAACATCTGAGATCCAAAGAAGTTAAATAAATTATCCTAAATGACCCAGCCTCGGAACAGAGCCCGAGATTAAAATCTAGGCAACTGAGTTGGTCTATAGTACTTATAATCCACATGCTGTGTCTTTCTGGTTGGTTTGTCATAGCTCACTTACTTGCTATTTGCTCTGAGCCTATAAAGGCTCCTGGAGAATAGTTCCTATAGAAGTCAATTGTGTCAACTGAGTATCCTTATTAAGTATATGGGACCAATTGCAGTAACCATGTAAGTTGGGCATTTTCATTGCTGTAACTATCTGAGTAAGGCAACTTAAATGAGGAAGTGTTTATTTGGGCTCACCGTTTCAGAGGTGTCAATCAGTCTGTCTTAACAAGAAAGTGTGGCAGAGCACAACAGTTCACATCACAGCCAAGAAGCACAGAAAGTAAATTATAGGAACAGAACAGGATGGAACAAGATCGAGTCCCCAGAATCACTCTCTCCAGTTCCACCAACTGTCAACAGCCATTCATTCTATCTAAGACTGTCCTGTAAAGTGCTTGCCACATGATCATTAGGACTGAGTTTGGACCCCTAGCACGCATGTAAAACCTGGGTGTGTAGGGACCAGCTGTAATCCTAGCACTGGGGCAGGGGATGAAAGTTGGTGGAAGGATGCTTCAAGCTCACTGGACAGAGAACTTAAGTGAATCATTGAAACCCAGGTTCAGTCAGAGACTCTGTCTCCAAAAATTAGGCTAGAGAGCTATTAAGGAAGCTATCCAGCATCTTCCTTTTACCTTAATAAACATGTACACATATATTCACAATTCATTCTAATGTGTATACGCACACACACACACACACACACATATATATACACACATATCATACAACCAATAAATTTAACTGTGTATCTATCCACCCATCCATCTAGTCACTAAACTCGAATCATGTTTGAGGATCTATACTAAACGTAAGCTTTTCTTCAATGTAATACACTAGAGACACTGTTTCTCTGTAACCAAGGAGGCCCTCCCTCCATTCCATTCCCAACAAAAAGACAGTAGCATCTAAAGCCTCTTCCCTCATGATTAGGATGTCATGAAGCACCAAGTTAGCTCCATGCCAGAGCACATCAGGGCTTGAGGGAACACACTGAAATAGCTAGGGAAATCACAAACTGATCTTCGAATTTGTTCTTGGCTATCTGAGCTCACACTTCCACATGGTCTTCTCTGTACCCAGAACTTTCCTATCCCTAGAGAGAAGTAATGTGACATTCTTCCTATTTCCTCTCTCTGATTGTTAACACTGTGCAGTCAGAAAAAGAACTGGCCTTTTCTGTTTCCTACTCCAGGTGCCCCGTGCTAGGCCTAGCGCTGGGATCTGTATATGATTGTGGCTCAGAAAAGGCTTGCTGGTGGTTGCTGTGTGCCGTACACCTGGAATGCCTTCTTCCTTGTATTTTTAGGTTGCAGAAGCATAAGGAATGCCTATGGCAAACCTGTATGGGTCCCTCATAGGTCGTCACAATAACAGCCAATGCTAACTGTCTCCATGCTCTACACATGTGGTCTTATATGGTCTTTAATACTCCTCTGAGATGCTATCCTCATTTTACCTGTGAGAATATCAGGTATCTGGGAAGAGATACATTTTAATCTTGTGTTGTTTTCAAGCTTTGAATGGAAACCCTTCATTGTGTTTTTCTCCTATCATCTAGGGGTACCACCGACCCCGGCACTACATTGCAACCCAAGGTAAGTATCCTGGAGTGACTCTTGAGTCTCTCTTGATACCCTCAAAGATATCAAGGAAGAGGGATTTTTAAAAAATCAAAGTAAGCCTTGCTATCCACTCTTTCTCTCTCTCTTTTCACAAAATTCTTTCTCTACCAGTGGCCTAGCTTCCTCTGAAGGAAGGGGATGAGCCTTTCCAGACAGAGAAGACAGAGAGGCAGGGCATCTTGGCCTCCAGAAGTCCTTGAGGAGGAGATGACAATTCCAGCTTAGAATGGCAACAGAAAGAGCTGTCACTAGGAAATATTAGTAAGAGATAAGAGACCATGCATGGGGTGACCAGAAGATAAAAGCTCCAATGGACCACCCAGCAGAGGTCCCCATCCATTTTGTGAGTGCTTGTCTACAACAGAGATGCAGCCAGTTGCCCTAGAACGCAGTATGGCAGCATGTTATCAGAAGGCTTAAAACCGATGATGCCTTTTAAAGCCTCCATGGGAGAAGCCCTGCAGATAATTACACTGTGGACCTTGACATATATAAAAAGCGTTCTTCACAGTATTATCATGTCATCTGTAATAGGAAAAAGTGGGAAGATCTTAAATGCCCAATAATAGATGGGCTGGTTAAATAACATACGGTGTCTCCATGTTGGAGAAAACTCTGTAACTATGAAAAATATCATTTTTGAGGACATGAAAAAATTACTTATGATAGACCTAGTACTTATTGCAGCAAATACATTTGTACACACAAAAACACAGGAAAAAATACTATTTAAATTTTCTTTCAAATGCATAAATTGCTTTTGTAATTTTAAAACCGATGAAGACCCAGGATATTAAGAGTCACCTCCTAGGGAATTGCTTCGGACTGTCCGATCCTATCTTCTACTCTTTGCTTTCTGTCCTTTTTCTTTTTTTCTTTCTCTCTTTTTTTCTCCTACGATTTAATCCTTCCTTTCCTGGTCAAGCTTCAGATGAATGTCTAGCATTTGTCAGACTCAAAACATTGGACCCTCTTGCTTTTGGCAGCTCCACTCTCCCTACCTTAATCCCCTTGCTAGCTCTCCTTGAGCTCCTGCTGTCCCTTGACCACAGTATACACTATAGTCCAGACAAAGTGCTCAGTCAGGAAAAGGTGAAGCTGCTGGGTTGAGCATGAGGGTGAAGATGAAGGTGGAGAGGATGCTGCAGATGATGAGCATTTAAACTGTGGCATTTCTTATCTCTACTATGTTCTGGCCACCAAAGACTTGTCTCTAGTCTCTGTCCCAGATACTTGGTATTCTACTTGGACTCCACTGGCCTCACTCCTGCCCACCTACATAGAACCTTGATTAAACAGCCAAGAGAAACAAACTTTCCAGCAGCCACTTTGTATCTGCAGTGTCTAACCCCATCACCTTTTCTGTTACCAGGTCCAATGCAAGAGACCGTGAAGGACTTTTGGAGAATGATCTGGCAGGAAAACTCTGCCAGCATCGTCATGGTCACAAACCTTGTGGAAGTGGGCAGGGTAAGCTTTCCCCTCTGTCATGTGGGCAGAGGGTGGTGGAAAACAAATGCTGAGGCACCTGTTGCTTGCATTGTGCCACCAGCTTCCCAAGCATGACCACACCCTTACAGAGCCCACAAGGATGGGGGATACCCTTCCGCCTCCTTCAGATCTGAGCAGCATTCCATTCCTTCAGCTCTCCCATCCCATCTCTATCCTCTCTCCACTGACAATGTCATCTCATATATTCTGAGGAAATGAAAGCCATCAGATGTACACTCTCTCCCCAACACGTTACAGAACTATACAGATCTTATTTCCATCAGCAACCATCTTCACATCCTTCCTTTCTATTATCAGGTCTAGCCAAGAGAAATGGCTGTTTTTGTTGACCCCAAAAGGTTGAATATTGGCCATTTCTTATGACAAAGCCCAATATGACAAACCCTAAGTACCTGCCTTTGACAGGTCATCCCTGGGAAGATGCTTTCTGAGAAGTAACTGCAAGCCTTTGTTCATCTGCTCTCCTTATCTGTTAGCCCCGGATTCTTTATCCATTAAAGAACTTGATATTGCCTGAAATAAGAGAAAGAACTTGCACTAGCAAAAAGACCAAAGGGACAGGGAACAAAAGCAACCAGAAGTCCCTGAGAAGCAATTGACACATTCAGCTTTGAAGGGAGGTGGGAGGGACCTGTAACTAAGATGTGTCATTGAAGGGAAGGAGCCAGGCAGCACAGATCAGAGGCATTAATATCATCAGGTGCAACCCACCAAGGCTTGGAGACTTTCACATATTCCCTTTCCATTTGAAAAATAAGACTGTTCCTCACAGATGAATCATTTCCTTCAGTGTATGAATATCCTCAGAAGGACAAACACCACTAGCACATGAGTCACAAAACAAAAACAAAAGTCATCAAACTGCCAAAGGGATGGTAGGGATTGGGAAGGCAGATTGATGGGGATGACGGAAAGATGGGAGAGGAAGAGAGTAATCTGAATAAATTACATTTATTACAAAATTGTCAAAAAAACACCACAAAAATGATAAGACTATAAAATAAGTTAAAACCTTTGAAAACCAAACAGAAGTACCTGCCATGTTCCCACTTTTCTGCTGAACCTCAAGGACTTACACGATGCTCTGTGTCTCCACTTGCTTCTCCTCTCCCACCTCAACATAGCGGGTCTCTCCCTTCCACCAGCCATGATATTGTCAACATGGCTCCCTTCCTGTTGATAAACCTGGCCTCCACAACTCTCTCTCCATCTGTCTTCTCCTCTTAACAGCCTGCTCTTCCTCCCCTACCAATAAACCCTCACTGTTCTTCAGGACTCAGGCCTCTGCCTCCCTCTCTGTTCTATCTAGATTCCATCCAAAG
>JADRCH010000106.1:4536530-4541081 GCA_019843965.1 Rhynchomys soricoides | reverse complement strand
GCCTCTGCCTCCCTCTCTGTTCTATCTAGATTCCATCCAAAGTTATCCTTAGCAAGAGCTTGGGACAGGGACTACTATCCCAGCTTTGCTTTTGTTCCTTAGATTAGCTGTGGCCTGTGGGTGGATGGGCGGGCTGCACAGTTGAAAAGTTGATGTACAAGTCTCTAGACTCAAAGGGCTCCCATAGTGTATACAAACTACAGCAAGAGTAGACAGGGAAGTTTTATGGATAGCTTATTTGGAGAAAGTGTACTGGCCATGGTAGTGGGGAAGAAGAAGCTATTCATTCAATCATGCTCTATTGAAAGGGTATGGACATCTCATTGCTAATTTAGGTCAGGGCTAAATGAGTTAGTATTCTTGAACATTCACCATCTGACCCAGTTTTACAGATGAGGCATAGATGGAAACGGGTGGACACTTGAATCAATCATAATCCCACTCTTGACTCTTATTTTAATACTTGTAACCCTGCTAATCAGACTGTCCCCCACTATTCAGACTGTCCCTTACCATTAAGATGGTCCCCCACTGTTCAGATTGTCCCCCACTATTCAGACTTGCCCCTACTATTCAGACTGTCCCCCATGGTTCAGACTGTCCCCCGTGGTTCAGACTGTCCCCCATGGTTCAGACTGTCCCCCACTTCCAGCTGTTCCAACAGTTCAGCTGCTTCCCCAGGGAATAAGCCTCAGGCTGCAACCCTAATGGATAAGCTCAGCTGCCCAGAATGAGCATCCTAGCGCCTGGCACACAGCACATTCTACATTTTGAAGTGAATTCTACTGATGCTGGACTGTGAATGGAAACCGGGCAACTTGGGAGAAAGAGCAGTTTCATAATGGAACTCCTTCTAGTGGCCAACACACACACACACACACACACACACACATACACACTACAGTATATTTATGGCACAGTAATTGTACAAGGCAGTGTTCCTGGTTATGAGTCAGACAGTCTGGGTTTGTTCCTCACTCCATTCCTTGCCAGCTGTTGACTTGGAACAATTTCCTCGGCTTCCTTGTGTTTAAATCCTCACCTGGAGAATGTGGGGGAACAACATATTTTCTAAGGTTGTGGTGACATATGATTAACACCATATACGCAAATAAGTCATAGAACATTTAATAGGCAGAGCTAGACAAGGTAAGTATCGGCTCTCGTTAGTTGTAGGAGCCTCTTTCTAGAAGGTGCTTAGCTCCAAGGTCTGAGATTAAGCTATGTCCGTTTGCTTCCAAACCCTGTTGTGCACTGAGTGTTCCCCTAAGTGGGTTCCCAGGGATGCTAGCCTACAGGGTGACCAGTGAGCAGAGGGTTCCATGGTTAAATACGCTTGGGAAATGCTGTGTCCTCTGCCCCCCTGTTGGAGAGTCCTAAGATACTTATTAATATCATTAGCACTTTTGAGGAACTAAGTCATCTTTTACCAAAGAAGCTTGTTTAACTTTGCTGAAACAGCATCTCCCAAACTCATTTGACCACAAAAAAAACCTCTTTTTGTTTTGTTTTGTTTCTTGTTTTGTTTTTTTGTTTTGTTTTGTTTACCTAACACCTATTAGCACCCAGCGGAACACACTGTGGGAACTGCCACGCTAGGCCGTGCTGCATCCCCCGGAATGGTAATAACGCTTTTGTTATTTTAAGGGGAAGCTATGATTTCTTTTTCTCTCTGTGGAAATTAGAGTCAAACCTGGGAATGGCTTGCTATTAGCATAGATACTTACCGCTGGGGCAGAGAGTAGTGATGTCTTCCCTTTGAGCTCAGGATTGTCAGTCTCTTCCCCAACCAAGAGCCTTTCTCCTTCCAGCCCCCAGGGACCACTTCTTTATAAGGACCCTCTCCTAATTGTTTCTGCTTCTCCCTCCTTGCTGTTTCCCACCTGAATGTCTCAACCTTGCTCAGATGCTAATACTCAGCGGCTCCACACTAACACAGCAGGAAACAAACAAGTCACTAATCTCCAGTATTATTATTCATCTGCTAAGTGGAGATGATAAACCTCCCATCTTACCTAGTTCTTTCTGGCTTAGTATAGCAAGGCACCAGAAAATCACAAGGAGCTGTAAGAGAAGATAGTGCTATTTTTATAATGGCCCCAATGACTCTGGCAGTGAGTTAGGCCCTGCACAATTTGCTGATCCCTTACCATTGAGTGCCCCATGGGCTGAAATGCCTCCAAAGTCACCCTTGGGTTTATTTGGATGGGAAAACCAAAGGAGGTGGCTTCTCCTCCTCTGCACTCCGTTTATGTATCTCCTCCCTATCCTCTCCCTGTCTTTCACTCGGCCACAGGTGAAGTGTGTCCGATACTGGCCAGATGACACAGAGGTCTATGGAGACATTAAAGTCACCCTAATAGAAACAGAGCCCCTGGCAGAGTATGTCATCCGCACCTTCACAGTCCAGAAGGTAAGTTTCCCTTTCCATGAGAAGTCCCCTCTTTTAAGCCAATTGGTTGGTCTATTCATTCAGACAGTGTAGAGCGAGGGTCTGATTTGTACCCAGCTGGCACAATACAACAGTCAGCAGAATAGACTTTCCAGTGGATGCCTCAACTAGAAAGACAAACAGACTTCAACAAACAGCACAATGGACCAAGGATATGACACATTCTGATGAAAGCTATAAGGTACCAAAGGATGGAGGCAAAAATGTAAAGGGGCACAAGAAATTTAAATGGACCCCACTATATACCCCTAGAGCCAAATTAATTCATAGAGAAAATTAGGACTGAGAAGTCTCCGGTCGAGAAAAGGATGAGAGGAATAGTACCCTTGGCCAAGGGTCAACAACATGTAAAATGGAGGGCAAAAAGATGCCAGCATTTCCCAGGCTGGGAACCTAGTCTAAGACTGATCTCAACCAGGGGTAATCTGGTCCTCTGGTTGGTATCTGTCTGATTTCCCCTCCTCTCCAATCATGGTAGATAATTCCTTTCTATACTTTAGTACAGTGGTTCTCAATCTGTGTAATACCATCAGAAATATCAGATATTTACATTAAAATTTATAACAGTAGCAAAATTACAGTTATGAAGTAGCCAAGAAAATAACTTTATGGTTGAGGTCACCCCAACATGAGGAACTGTATTAAAGGGTTGAAGCATTAGGGAGCTGGAGAACCACTGCCCTAGTAGAGCTATTCATATAGAAGTCTTCCTTACTCAGTGAGGTCATGAGATGTTCCAGGGGCAGGAACTGTGGCTTAAATCACCTCTTCAAAGGGCCTAGCACATGTCCAGGAAAAGATGACTCTTGGTGAGTATTCCCTAACTTGAGATGAAAAATAGAATAGGTGTTTCCTAGGTCCAACTAAGAAATGCTCTGAATGTCTGCTGAAGGCATGCAAGCAAAATAATCATACACAGACAAATAAATAAATATGCTAATTCATTTTTAATACGCTCCTCAACAAATTACTGGTTTAACATTTTCCGAAAGTGACCAAGCAGAGTTACTGTGAGTTAACACCCATTCACCCAGCAAGGGCCTCATCCCCCTGCCCCCTGTATCACACTGGAAGAATAATGACGGAAGCAGGTGGAGGAACAGAGGCCCATTCTCTCCTCAGAAAGGCTATCATGAGATCCGGGAGCTCCGCCTCTTCCACTTCACCAGCTGGCCGGACCATGGTGTTCCCTGCTATGCCACTGGCCTTCTGGGCTTTGTCCGCCAGGTCAAGTTCCTCAATCCCCCAGAAGCTGGGCCCATAGTGGTCCATTGCAGGTGAGTCAAACCTCCATCCCCATTTGCTCTCTGGGTGAGGGTGATACTATCTTGTCCCAGGGCCTTGGTTTTTTTGGCTTTAAGACTCTTCCTCTCATGATCCAGAGCCTTGCTACCTTCTGAGGAGACCTGGATCCTGGGGTCCAACAACAACAGCAGTATTGGTTAAGTTATTGTTATGGTTGTTACGCCAAGAGACACAGCGGGGCTTAGCAGCACCTGATATGCCTGCCATATATATCTGCCCGTATTATTTCACTTCACATCCAAGCTTGGTAGGTGAGTGATATTCCTATCACTCCCACTTTACAGATAGGGAAACTGAGGCACAGAGTTGATAGAGAGAGCTGGAACACGTCAAAGCTGGTATTGTTAACATGTTCTCTGGAGCTTCCTGGCACCAAGTTGACATGGGACACCTTGGTATAAGCGTGTGTCTCTTCACTCCTATTATTTTTAAAATCAGTCACAAGCCTGCAGGGTCTTTAATAGAGAGCAAGTAGCCAGCATCAAGTTCCCCTTATTACTGAGACGGGAAATTTTTAGCTTTGACCTAGAAAGT
Source organism: Rhynchomys soricoides (assembly GCA_019843965.1). Lineage (NCBI taxonomy): Eukaryota > Metazoa > Chordata > Mammalia > Rodentia > Muridae > Rhynchomys > Rhynchomys soricoides. Next base: position 4,536,790 of record JADRCH010000106.1, on the reverse strand, counting down.
CACTTTGAACGTAAGTGGCATTGGATCCTCCTAAATGGAGATGAAGTATTGTGTCAAGGGCATTTGGAATTGGAAGAAGGTAGATGTCCAGACCTGAAGGCCACAGAGTCTGTATCCCTCCCCCTCCTTCCCAAAACTCCTCCTTTTCAGTATGACCTTGGGCTCAGCCCATCTCCTTACACTTTGTATGATTCAGCCATCTCATCCTTCCTGGCAATGTCTGTGTCAGTCAAGAGGCCAGAGGAGACTCTGCGAATACC
>JADRCH010000106.1:4521530-4531530 GCA_019843965.1 Rhynchomys soricoides | reverse complement strand
ATGCCATCCTGGAAGCATGTCTCTGTGGCAATACTGCCATTCCTGTGTGTGAGTTCCGTTCTCTCTACTACAACATCAGCAGGCTGGACCCACAGACCAACTCCAGCCAGATCAAGGATGAGTTTCAGGTATGGACAAAGCCGATGCTCAGGGACTTGGTTGCTCTGAGTTGTCCTAACAAATTCCCACAGCCTGGGTGATTTACACAGCAGACATTTGCTTTTCACATCTCTGAAGGCACTGAAGCCCAAAAGCAAGCTACCAGCAAATCTAGTATCTGGGGAGAGCTAGGGACACTGACACTGATCTCCAATTATTTCCTACAGAGGCTACCTCTTCATATGCCCTGCTGGGAGCTGGGATAGCAGCATATGTGGCAGGAATGCAGAAGGAAGTGTGTGTGTGTGTGTGTGTGTGTGTGTGTGTGTGTGTGTGTGTTCAATCTACAGCAATGACCTAGGCAACTTCAAATATATATTGTGAGCTTTTCTTGATGGTGTGTGTGTGTGTGTGTGTGTCTGTGTCTGCAGTGCCCAGCAGCTGTGGAAAGCTTTTCACACCATCAGATTGCACAGTCATTAGCAACTATTAACCAATCACTCAGTGATGGCTGACATTTGTTTTTCCACTGTGATTATGCTATTGAACTGAGGTCTTAGTTAATTCTTGTTGATGTTGTGGAATGGACAGAAGTTTATATAAGCTAGTGTGAATTTCGTGCTTCTTTGACTCTGGAGGGACTGTAGCCTCCGTGTTTTTCTCCGCAAATGCCATTGTATGGACTCAGGAGCTTATTGGAAATGAAGACTCTTGGGCCCACCCAAACCTACTGAATTACAACCTCCAACTTAACAGGATCTCTGTATACATGTTAAGCCTTAAACCATCTCTTAGAGCATGGTTCGGACATTGCAGATCTACACCTTTGGAACCAGGATGTTCAAAACTGCAGCTTTGGTCTGAGAGGCCTGAATAGGAATGACTGAGTGGAAGACACTAATGTCCTGGACATAGCACTGAGAGAAAAGCTAGAGTTCAGCCCTTCATCCCATGGCCAAGACCACACCATGTCTGGGCAGGAGGAAGCAAGTAAACCCCAGGCTCCTACTGTTTCAGTCAGGCTGATATTTTAGGACTCCTTTAAACAAGTAATCTTTATTTTCTTGCAACAGGGACAGCATGCCAAGTGTCAGAGCAATGGAAGGCACATAACCCTGGACATTGCACAAAGGATCTGGTCTATTAGCTGGTACAGATCTGGTCCCTAACTGTGTGGAGACTTACTCTACAGAGCACAGGACTTGCAATTTTGTAGACCTACTAGTTTGCCCCACAAGGCCCCTTATCCACCTTGAGCGCACTTCCTAGCACCAGTCCATTGTTCTTTCATGTTAACACCGAGAAGAGTTCTGGGAAATCACTTTCTTCCTTCCAGGGCACCTCAAGTGGTGTTTAACATTCATTAGGGATTCTCCAACCCATTCCCTGCCATATGCCCTTCTGGCTGGCCCTCCCTTAATGCTGTGCTAGCTCAATTGAACAACAGTTCAAATGGTTGGCAGGTGTTGTCAGCCTGTGGCTTAGCCTGTGTATGGGCACGCTGCCCCTGCAGCCTTGGCATCTTGAAGGTGTCACAAAGCTCCTGGCAAAGACTCTTATCCCAGAAGTCCTATAGCAGCAAGTAGGATAAAATAGAACATCACTATCATGGGAGAAGCATGGGCTTGGGAAAAGAGGTAGCAGAGCCAAGCTTGGAAGGTAGAGTTAGGTGAGTTAAGATAAACTACCTTTGCTTAGATACAGTCTACTCTACTCAACTTTGTACCCTACAGACACTCAACATCGTGACACCTCGAGTGCGGCCTGAGGACTGCAGCATTGGGCTCTTACCCCGGAACCACGACAAGAATCGGAGCATGGATGTCCTGCCTCTGGACCGCTGCCTACCCTTCCTCATCTCAGTAGATGGAGAGTCCAGCAACTACATCAATGCAGCACTGATGGATGTAAGCTGAGCCCTGGCAGGAAGCCCTTGTGAGCCAGCATAGAAAAAGTTCTTTCCCAAGATGGAGATGGTTGAATCCCAGAGCCCAACTGGCCACCTTGAGTCAAACTGGTGGCCTCTGAGACCATAGTTTCCCCAAAGCCTCATGTCCAAACCCAGATACATTGTGTGCTTTTGTCTCTTGGGCTTAAAAGAGGTGGAAAGAACAGATCAAAAGCTGAGAAAGGATTCCTATAACAGCTCAAGTCGATAGTTCTATCCTGTATGCTTCTATGTCCCACAAAAATGACTCTCAGGCAGGAGTTCAGTTCTGGCCACATTCCTCAAGCCAGGTTTCAGTCTGGGACCTTGGGAGACAAGAGGAGTTCCTGCTGGTGTATCTCATAGGTTCTCAGATAATTCCTGTGCAGAGGCAAAGAGGAAGATAGCACACAGTAGATGTTCAGTAAATGGCTGCTGGGCAGGGATTAGAAGTAATAAAAGGCTAAAGAAGGGAAATGGGACATGTCCCAGATTTCCTTGCTAAGGTACCATCAGCTTCTTCCTCAGTGGCATGTCCCAGAAGGGAATTGTTCCCTACTGTGGTTTTAAATTAGGGAAATGTTCTGCCCCAGTGTTCCCATGCCTCTGCCTCATATGCCTCACCCCTGTGTCTTTGGGCATTTTCTTGTTATCACAATTACACCTTCAGAGTCTGCAGATGCTTGCAGCAGTGTGAACCACAGGCATTCCAGTCTCACCCATGCACTTTGCAGTCTTAGGAGACACTAAGAGACTGAGGAAGACACGCTCATGGTATTCCAGAGAGCTGATGGCAAAGCCAGAGCTCCTAGCTTCCACTCTAGAATTCAGTTATTGTCCCTCCCTTGTTTGTTTGATCAACTAAGATATGAGCATCTTGGCTTCTAAGGCTCAAGACCAAGAGCACTATTGTCGAATTGGGGATGAGCAATCTCCTCACCTTTCCCTACATGGAGGTCGTGTTCATCCAGCCCATGTGGTCCCCCTATCTCACTTATAGAGTATTCACTTCCTGGATCAAGACCATTACTTCTCTGATTGTCCCATGTGTTCTAGGTTTTGGAAACAAAGAAGTAATCCAAGGTCAGTTCCCAACTAAGCTCTCTAAAAGCCTGCCCTGGCCTCAACTCACAGGCGCTTACATTCTCCTGACTGAGTATAGAAGCAGGGAGTTGTGTCTGGATCATGTTAGAATTGCTCAAAGAGGAGGAAAGTCTTGTGGTATTAGCTTAAGGCCTTCTAAGATCTCTCTCTCTCTCTCTCTCTCTCTCTCTCTCTCTCTGTGTTTGTGTATGTGTGTATATGTCTGTGTATATGTGTGTATGTGTGTGTTTGTGTATATGTGTCTCTGTATGTATGCTGTCTCTGTGTATCTGTCTCTGTGTGATTCTCTGTGTGTGTGTGTATGTGTGTGTATGTGTGTGTATATGTGTGTGTATGTATGTGTATGTGTGTGTTTTTGTGTATGTGTCTCTGTATGTATGCTGTCTCTGTGTGTCTGTCTCTGTGTGATTTTCTCTCTGCTTATCTCTTTCTCCTCTTTATCTCTGAGTCTATCTCTGTCTGTCTCTATCTCTCTCTGTGTATATGTGTGTATGTGTGTGTCTCTGTGTGTCTGTGTGTCTGTCTATCTCTGTGTATTTCTATCTGTCTGTCTGTGAGTTTGTCTGCTTATCTCTCCCTCTGAGTCTGTCTGTCTCTGTGCCTCTGTGTGTGTGTCTGTCCCTCCAACCTCTGTCTCTCTCTCCAAGCCACCCCTATCATTATTCTCCATCTTCCTAGCATCCTTTCTCTGCCTTCTTCATCCAAGCAAGAATCAAGGAAGCTCCTGGCCTCTGCTTTGCAGGTTAGATGCTGCCTGGAGTCAAACGCCTTATGCCAAGCTCTGATTCTGCTTGTCTTCTCTTTGTCTGCAGGGCATTTCTCTTGTGAGTCATCACTGAGGCCTTTGCCTTTCTTATATTAAAAAAAAAAAAAATCTTATCTGTATCCCAGCTCAGTCTGTGCATTATCTGGTAACCATAGCAGCTTTGCCTCTAGCAGAAAAATATGAAGTCCTCTGGGTTAATTTTTAATGTTTCCCTTGGTAAAGGATGATGTTATCCATGAAATGGATTGCTGGCTGATCCCTGAAACCCGGCAGGAGCGCAGATTTTGAACATATTTTCAGATAAGATTTTGTCAGGCATGCTGGCCTAATAGAGCATTTATCACAGAGACAGGGAAAGCAAAGAAAACTAACATTCTCTGCATGTTGGGTTCTGGACTTGAGTTGTCTAATTCAGTACTGGAATATTACCCTCCCCATTTTTTGGAGGTTTACTGGGGGTCGGGGTATTTTCATTACTTGCTCAAAGCCAACTGGCTTTGATATGGTACCATCAAAGATCCAAGCCCCATGCCTGCTGTCTTGAAAGCCTGGGTTTTTCATTTAACTTAATTTTTATTTTATGTGTACGAATGTTTTGCCCGAATCTTTGTCTGTGCACCATGAGTGTGCCTGAACTGGTGACTGCAGAGACCTGAAAGGGTGTGTGTGCCTGGTGCCTACAGCTCTCTGGAACTGGAGTTACAGACAATTGTGAACCTCCATGTGAGTGCTGGGAATTGAATTCAGGTCCTCTGGGAAAGCAGCCACAGCTCTTAACTGCTAGGCCATCTCAATAGCCTTCGGCTGGATTTGTTTGTTTGTTTGTTTGTTTGTTTGGAAATGGATGAAAGGCCATGCTGACATAACCTTTGAGACATTGAAAGGGCTTGTCTCCCAACACCTCTTGTTAGACCATCCATCGGCCAAGAGGAGGCCCTGAGAAACAGGAATCCCTAATGGAGCCATGATCAACATGTCTACAAGGCCTTATCGTGCTGTTTCTGAATCTCCATCCTTCTTCTCTGCCCCTTTCCTTCTGACTTGTAACTCTAGTACAGCAGCTCTGACTCCCACCTAGACCAGCGACCTTGAAAATGTGTTGAAACATTGGCTGATTTTCAGGTTTCACAAGCTACCAATGAAGTGGAGACACTACTCAATCTTTCCAAATATCCTCCCCCCCCCAGGGTACTATGTCACACGGGGCCCAAATGAAGCTCCCAAGCTTACACTGGGCTCCCCCCACCCTCTGGGCCTTAGTGTCTTTGTCTGTAACACAAGGACAAATTAATGTATTTACTAATGCTGTGTCGTCATTGATTCTAATATGAAATTAATGTATTTACCAGTGCTAGGTTGTGATTGTGTCTAGGGTGTGCCATCTAGACACATCGCTGATGCTGAGGAAGAACACCTGCAGTGAACTTGCTTACTCACTTTTTTTTTAAGATTTATTTTTATTAGTCTTGGTTATGTGTAGGTGCATGCATACCTGCAAGTGGGTATGCTCACATACAGTGTGGTACCTCTAGAGCCCAGAGGCATCAGATTCCTTGGAAGTAGAGTAGAAATAGTTGTGAGCTGCTTGATGTTCGTGCTGGGCACCAAATTCAGGTCCTCTGGAAGAGCAGCAAGTGCTCTCAACCACTGAGCCATCTCTTTAGCCCTCATTGCCAAGTGTTGTTGGTTTGTTTCTTTTGAATTTGCACATCATATACATTGTATGAGAACCATCCCGCTAGATTTAAGTTTCATTTTCCAGAAAAAGAACTTTGAAACCATCTAGATTTACCAGTGTGTAGTGCCTGACTCCCCACAATGATACTTAAAAGTAAGAATAGATAATAAATGGGTAGATAGTGTGCTGGATGAATGAACACATAGGTGAGGCATAACTTATGAGGAGCAAAACTGGGTTCAAATCTCAGGTCCACATGATTCTGATGCCTGGCTACCTCTACTGCCTTGTGGGCTTAAGGACATAATGTCACCCCTGGCCAAGCTAGCTCAGCTCTCAATCCATCCCAGAGACAGGCGTGATCCCTGTAATGATGCCTCTCTGAAGCCATTGGTCCCCTTTTCAGTATCATAGGCACAGGAACTTGTTGGATCCTTGATGAGACAAAGAGGTGTTTGGGCCAGCAGCACAGTAAATCTGCATGCAGGATTTTTCATTTCATATTGTAATGATGATTTGCTGAGCTCGGAGACATAAATAAGTTATTTGGATAATCCCCATCCTCATGCCACCTTCCTCATGAAACATCTTAGTTTGGAGGAGAATATGTTCATTACAGGAAGGTCCCCTTTGCCGCCAGGGCACCGAGAGATAACAGAGCAGGCAGGTGCTGTGTGAAATCTGTTTGGCAGGCTCAGGGCCTCTGGCAGCCATCCCGGCCTCATCATGATCGGAATATCACCGATGGGTATATATTTGACTGAACCTGTGTCATTCTTTTGTCAGAGCCACAAGCAGCCTGCCGCCTTTGTGGTCACCCAGCACCCTCTCCCCAACACTGTGGCAGACTTCTGGAGGCTGGTGTTTGATTATAATTGTTCATCTGTGGTGATGCTGAATGAGATGGACACTGCTCAGGTAGGAGGGGGCTGTGGGGCTGCTAAAGGTGGGCCCCAGTGGGTCATGATTGGTACGCTATAGATTTGCAAGGAGACTCTATGATGGCCCACTGGTGGGCATTGTCAGACTGAATACCAGGGCATACCCATTCTGCTGTCTGCAGAGTCAAGGAGTCTCCCACTGATTCCTTCATCAATGACCCCCATAAACTAGTCCCCTTGATATGGGCTTTTTCTAAGTACACCAAGGACAAGACCCTAAAACCTTAGACACTGGTTAAGGCCTTACTCTAAATCATTCAGAGATCAGAAAACCAAGATCACACGCACACTGAACACCACTAGTCCCAAAGGCTCTTCACTGTGTAGCCTCTGCTGGCAGAACATGGAGTCTGAACCTGGGAATCTTTGCTCCCTGACCACCTAGCCAAGCCTTGACTTTATCTCCTAGCCCCTCTGAGACTTTTAGCTCCTACCAAGATGTGCCTATGCTTCCCCACACCTAAGACATTGGACATTCTCTTGGGACAGCCTCTGGATACTGCCATTATATGATGAGGCAGCTATTCTCTGGTAGAGGAGATGAAGGTGGCCTTTCAGATTTTTGCCATGCTGTCTTTTCTGTGCCTTGAAGGAAACCCAAAGTCATTTGATGTACTCTTGTGAAAGTGCTGGCCTTGTACTGGCCTTGGGTGGGAATAATTTTTTTTTTTTTTTCTAAATGGGCTTGAGCTATAGTTTCAGCCTTCCAGGAGCTGCCAGTCTTGCTACAAAGACAGATGGGCAAGTTATCCCAGGCTCTTGTGGCTGTGCTATAATAGAGGTCAGCAATGAAGTGCCATGTTGACCTAGAGCAGGGAGCAATTAATTCTACCCAGAGGGTGAGGAAAGACCTCAAAAGGAAGGTGATTTGGACCTTGAAGGGAGCAGGGGAGATCTGGTCGTACAAGAAATGAATGGCTGGGGAAAGGCATTCTACATAGACTGATGGAGGCAAAGGCAAGGCAGATGGACATACAGATGCTTGTTTGGAGCCAGCTTTGGTTCCAACACACTGGGGCTGTATCCAGAAGGAAAGAATGAGGTAAGGCTGGAACAAGACAGCAGGGCTCAGTCAGCAAAGAGGTTCTGGTTCTGGAGGCTGGGCCTTAAACAACATCACTGATAAAATCAGACTCTTGTTTGCTAAGTGATAGGGTCCTTTCCACCAAGAAAGATTTCATGCAAACCCAGTGAATGAAGCAGAAGTAAGTAGCCAGAGTCTGGGCATGTTAAAGCAGAAGGTAGAGACCCAGAGTATCACCTACACTGGTCTTTCATCTGTTTGTCATAGCCCTCGGCTAGTCAGCTACTTGAGTCCCTTTGCAATATCCTGCCCAGAGGCCCCAGGATAATTTACAAACCTTTGCTATCCATAGGGGTGGTCCTAAGGTTTTCAACTTGTGTGGAAAGTGGAATCTAGGACCAGAGAGCACAGACATAGAGATCAGAGACTGGAGAAAGATGTGACTTATGTCCAGAGACTGAAGGAGAGAGATCTGAACAGAGGAAGCAGCTTGAAGAACTCGGGCTAGAAGTGAAATCATTTCTAGTGTGAAGTCTACACGATTTAGGGCACAGCTACATGGGAATGTGGACGAGAAGTCACAGTAGTGGCAGGTGGCTTGTCTGGGTGATCAGACATCCAGGAAGCACCTGGCCAAAATGGAAATGCAGGAAGATGGGAGGAATGAGCCTGGGCAAAAACAGAGTGGGGGGAGGTTTAAAATGAGTGTGTGTTGGAATGTGCCCAGGAGAGATATCCAGAAGAGGCTTCCTGTATTCACACACCCCATATTTGTTGAGCATCTGCTACTGCTATTTGCTGGAAGCTATTCTAGATTCTTGGAATGTATCAGTGAACAACACAGACAAGGTGAAATGAGAATATTCCTGACTCCTGTGCACTTTCTATTCTAAAGGGGAGAGACTAACCATAAACGACAAATGCTCTACAAGGAATTCAATCACTTATTGACCCATGATGGCAAGCAAGCATAAATGAATATTTTAGAACTGTGTTGGGGCACAGATGTACTAGGATAGTCAAGGAAGGGCTTGGGAATATGTGAGCCCAGAGTTGAAGGAGGTCAGAGAGCAAGCCACACATTCCTCCCAGGGAATGGTGTCTCAAGCAGAGGGAACGGTGTGTCCACACGGTGTGGTAGAAAAGATACCTGATGCTCTCAAGAAGCAGCAGAGTCATCTGAGGCCAGAGTAGAGTAAGATGGTGAGTATCGGTGGTGATATCAGAAGTCTAACAAGGTTATGTGCTATTGGTGACCTTAGTCACCACAGGGAAAATATGGGGCTTCACTCTGAAAAGAATAGGGAGACACAAACACACGTGGCAGGAAAGTGACATGATTTGACTTTTAAAAGTATCCCTTTGCTGTGTTAAGAATAGATTCTTGGCAGAGGGAGAGGACGGTGGCTGCTCATAATCAAAGCAGAAAATCCATGGAGAGGCAACAAGAACACTCAGGCACAGGTGATGGTGGCTTGAGCTAGTTAGTAGTATGCTGTAGAGTCTATATGTATCCCAAAGGTAGGAAGACAAAGCATGCTATCTGGCTGAAGATAGGAAGTAAAGGATGGCATCAAAGTCTGGGTTCTGAAGAATGAAGGGTTGGCAGGAGAGGTAATAATAGAAAATAAGGTAAATCCCCCTAAAAGAGAGTTCTAGAAAGTTCTAAAATCAGAAATTATCACCACCTGCTCTACTGTTTGGACAAGTAAGGTAACTCACTTTTATAAAGTGTAATCAAGGTGGGACCCATAAAAGCCCATTTGTACTCCTTAACATTGTGGTTCAATGGCCCAGGAGGTGACCAGCATCCAGGAAGCTCTGGGCTCACGCCCCAGCAGAAGGATGAAGGTTCTTCTCTTCATCTTTTTTTTTTCCCCCCAAAATTGAAGCTTGGAAACAGAATGAGAATTATGAAGAAGCTTACTTTGGGACCTATAATATCAAGGTCGCTGACTCTAGCTTGCTCTTTTAAAGAGTAGTCCTTGGTGAATGATAGATCTTTTAGCCCCCAGATGTTGGCACAGCCTTTGGAAACCAAGTCTCTGAATGTAAAACATCAGGCTCAGAAGTGCCTCAAGATTGGCTGCTATACACAGCTGGCAAGCATCCCCTGAAACTGGCAGATGAGTAGAGCACTTATTGATATAAATATCACCATAGCAGCTGGGTGCCTTGCAAAAATAAACAGCGATAAAGCATGAGCATCAGAAAGGCTGCCTTCAGCACCTGGAGGGGAGGGTCTTTGAAGTGGTATGAGCATCCGCCTGCTAGCATGCTTCTGCCAAGGCAGCCCTACATGTGGGCAAGACCAGCAAGGTGGACAGGTCTGCTTAGGCCCGAAGCAGCTCTCAGCTGCGGCCAAGAGAACGAATAGCTCATCCTGTGATTTGACTGTGAGTGGTTTTTAGAGGGCAGTCAAGCTACAGATGGGTGCAGGAAGTCATGGAGAAGGAGAAGA
>JADRCH010000106.1:4451803-4511898 GCA_019843965.1 Rhynchomys soricoides | reverse complement strand
TGCATTAGAGCCTCCATGAGAGCAGAGATCTGTGTGACAAAACCTCTATGCATTAGAGCCTGAATTTGGAGCCAAGACTGTCAGATGCACCCTGTACTTTATAAAACAGTCTGAGTATGACTGGGAACAATCACTGGAGACTACTCTAGAATGGGAAACAGTTTCCTCGATTGTGGTAAAATGAAAACCAGATTGTGCCTGCCCTTCACTTGTAGGTCCTAAAATCCTGACAGCAACATTGATAGGTAGATGCTCTTTTCTCCATTTAAAAGATGAGAAGACTGGGGTCTAGAATATTAAGAAATAGTTTGAAGTCAGCATAGCAAATATTTTAAAGATTGCCATTTTGTTCAAAGCTTTAATATTTTAGAACCAAAGAAGTTCGATCGTACTTCAGTTTGTTACCTAAGACTGGACTTTCCTGGTCATGTGTCCTGCTCATAACAAGAAAGGCTCAGTGATAAATAGCATGTAATATGACTCCTACTTTGCCCTCAGCCTTCTGTGACCTCTTATTTTGCTTCAGCTCTGTATGCAATACTGGCCTGAGAAGACCTCCGGATGTTATGGTCCCATCCAGGTGGAGTTTGTCTCTGCAGACATCGATGAGGACATCATCCACAGAATCTTCCGGATCTGTAACATGGCTCGGGTGAGTGCAGAGCCACCATGGCTCACTGTTCCCCTTCTTTGCAGAACAGATGGAGGTGGCTGGGACAGGATCCCACTAAGCCCGCCAAGAGTCTGTGTTACTCTCTCCTGATAAGCTCTTCCTTGGGGAAGCGATGTCTTTGCCGATTCCAGAGCCAGCAATGGCTCCAGCACAGATAGATGCACAGAGCCCCATCCAGCCTGCCAGCTGCCTATTTCCTGACACGCTAGCAACCATGTAGACAAAACTTCTCAGACATTAGCTCTTCCCTACGCTGGCACATCGCTCTGGTACCCTTCAGTTGGGTCTTATGAGCTTTGGACAAGGTCCTACAAACAGTGACATGGAAAACTAATTAGTCGCTTTCAAAAGGATAGTTACTGGTTAAATACTGGGTAGGAGAGGGCACAATAAAAACCCATGAAACAATGGACAAGTATTGCTCTCTACTGAGAACCTGGAGAAATGGTCCTCAGTCACTGCCCTCAGAGTTTACTATCAAGTAGAAACATGAGATAAATTGTAACAAATGAGCTACAGAGAGAAGGACTTCTGCTTGGTAGAACAAAGAAAAGAAAGGAACATGGGAATGAGTTTAAAGACTGACAGGAGTTTTCAAGGTATAGAGAAAATTAAGCAGTGTACACAGAGGTACAGCATTAAGTATAAGGAAGCTCTGTGTCCATGTTGGCACAGCTGAGACCCCAGTCAATCTGACTTCTACTCTATCATATCTCCCTCCATCCTGGCCAAGATCTGAAAAGCTTGTGTCCTTAGGCACCCCCAGCAGAACAGCCCTAACCAATGCTCTGTTCTCAGCCACAGGATGGTTATCGTATTGTCCAGCACCTCCAGTACATTGGCTGGCCTGCATACCGGGATACACCCCCTTCCAAGCGCTCTCTGCTCAAAGTGGTCCGACGGCTGGAGAAATGGCAGGAGCAATATGACGGAAGAGAGGGGCGCACTGTGGTCCACTGCCTGTGAGTGCTGTGGAGCTGGGGTGATGGGTGACTGGATGTCGGAAGGTGCTACTGGTGGCATAGCCAGTCTGAGGCATATCTAGTAGTATCTTATCTCAACATCCCTTATAATCCATTGATAATAATCCAAAGGAATTAGAATCCTTTAATTAACTGAGGTGCCCATTTTTTCTAAACTATGATTGCAGGACATGCTGCTGAGGCAGAACATAGTAGGGAGACTGCTTTCCAGTGCTCCCAACACAGAAATGAGTTCTACACTCTAAAGGCAGGCACGCATATCATCCTGCTAGGCATAAGAAAGCTTAGGATAAAGTGGCTCCCATTGACCAGAGAACCCTTGTGCTATTTCCTGAAGGAGATGGAAAAGGACAGTATTATCTAAGCTTAATTTAAGCCAGGCATTTAAAATGAGAATCATTTCATCCCATCCACAAGGCAGAGACTATCATTCTGCAGTAAGAAACTGAAAGCATAGATGGGTAAGGGAACCGAGCTAGATGCAAAGGGAACTCAGCTGGAATTCACCAGACTGTGAGCTAACGTATTGTCTACTGTCCCACACTGTGTCTAAGAAGAGGGAATGTGGAGAGGAGAATTCAGGATGAGGACCTCCTGGACAGGGTGAGAACCTCTTGGACTTGCACATTATGTCAGCATCCTGGGATATACCCTACCTTGTGCTTAGCCAGAACAGGGACAGAGAGCATGAGGGTAGGACACTATTGCAGTAGATGACTTTTCAGGGCCCTGGAATCTGTGTCTTCCTGTGGGTGCAGTGAGCTCAAGAACAGTTACTGGGATAATCTTTGCTTCGTGGTTTAGGATGGGAACAGCAAAAAAAGAAAAGAAAAGAAAAGAACAAAAGAAACCATACTTAATTATATGACCTTTGGTTTCCTTATCTGTCCACTGGATAAAGTAGAGTGTGTTTAGACCCTGTGGTGCTTAAGCATAAAACATTTAGAACAGAATAATGTATCTGTCAATGGAGAGATTTAAAACTGCCATAGCAGAAAATATACAAATGTAAGTATAATTTCTTAAGAGCAGATGTCACAGAGTCTACCAGGAAGAAGGGTTCTGGGTAAAGTTCAGACCCATAGAACATCTGCAGCCATAAGAGACTTACATGGGATGTTTGATCTACAACTATCAACTTTGTAGAAAATTATTTGCAGGGAAGAGACTGAGGGGCTCTTCCTCTTTAAAAATACTATATTTCAGAAAATATGAACCAAGCTCATCTCTTTTCATCAGGATAATTCCTTCTGGAGTGAGTAGAGGCATTAATTACCTTTCATTGACCTCAGAGTTGAAGTGTCATTTACAAAGCTGCTAATTGTTCACTTCCTTCCAGACAGGTGGTTCTTACATGTCAGGAAGGTCAGAACTTAGAGCAGGTTAAGCACACATGTTCATACTCAGCTCAAAATCTCCCATCAGTAGAAACTTCTCTCTAAGGATACAGACATGCACAGACTCTAGATAACTGTGTGCTGTGCCTTCTCAGGGTGAGGAGCCATGTCAGACATGCCAAGCTGTCTCTAACTATATCTCACAACTGATTTCCAACCCTGACTCCCTCCAGTTCTTTCCCACACATTGTATGCCCCCTCATTAGCACAGCACAACATCCATTCCTCAGGACTCCATAAAGTACTGAGAAGACACTTTCTCTCACCTTGTCCTCTTGGTCCTTGGGTTCTTATTTCAAAAGATACTGAACCCTCCTTGCTAGGAAGGCTTCCTACTCTCCAATGTTCTTATGTCCTAGCCTATGAGGGAGGGATGGTTTGGTTGATTGGTTGGTTGGGAGGGTTGGTTGTTTTCACCCATCTCTCCTACCCTAGCCAACCAGGATAAGTGTGTCAGTTTACCAATAGGGACCTGGGCATCTTCGGGGACCCCAGGCATCATGACAAGTCACTGAAATTCAGGTACCCACCAGTTAAGGGAGGACAGTTTTCTATACTTGACACATCTGGTACTTAGGTTTCCTGTGGGTGAAACATCTGGGAGATTGACTAAGTGCTTTAGTGCCTGCCCAGATGTTCCTTAGACACAGACCATTACATGAAATCATTAGCTGCCTTTGGCAGCATGCCCAGGAGTTCAGAATCAGGTAGGTTCCAGAAGATGCTTGTTTCTGTAAGGATAATTTACAGAGTTTTAGAAAGAAGGAGCAACTGAGGGATAGCCATTCCAAGAACATGCAGTCCTTATACCTAAGGCAAATAGGATCCTATTTAAAGAAGATTTACAAGGGGAACCATGGAACTGGCCTGGTATTTCAGAAATACTGAGCAAATGCCCCAAGACCACAGTCCAAAGTCAGGGCTAGTTAGCTCAAGACTCATCTTTATCGTCTTTATAAGAAGATAGGAAGAAATACTAATAAAAGCACCTAATAATGTCCACTGTTTTCACTGGATGTCTGATAGACCCAGAGTATCCTTTTGAGCATGGATGTAGGTATCACATGTACAAAGACACAATACCACCCTACCCTGAGAATGTAATTCAATGTGTCTAGATTAAGCATAAAATGCTTGTAGAGTCAAAAAAAAAAAAAAAGTGTAACTAACCCCTCCAAAAGTCATACAGACTAACCTCTTAATTAGGTAAATGGGGAACTCAGAATTCTGACTAAGAAGTGTATTTCCCAAAGTCAAAGGATATTCACAGCTCCGATGAGATTTAAACCCAAACCCATGGCTCAGACTAAAGTATGCGTGGTTGTCTGACCACACATCTGCTAGGACAGCTACTCCTTGTTCCCACAATGTCACTTGAGGATCAACACATGTCTGAGTAGGGGTCCTGGGAATTTGGCTCACCTGTTCACTCTGTATTTAGAAATGGGGGAGGCCGCAGCGGAACCTTCTGTGCTATCTGCAGTGTGTGTGAGATGATCCAGCAGCAGAACATCATTGACGTGTTCCACATCGTGAAAACCCTCCGCAACAATAAATCCAACATGGTGGAGACGCTGGTGAGCATCCAGGAACCATTATCCAACATCCAAAATCTTCAGGTTCCCTGAACCTGAAAAAATATGACTGTACATAGTATAGACCTTCAATAACTGACTCTCATTTGAATACCTATAGTCTGTGTTCCTGTTTCTTTCCAACCTTAGCAATTTCTCTTTCCTGCAGGGCAATCTAAATATTAATCCCAGTCCACCTGCTTTGTTTTACTTTCTGCCTGCTCCCTAAGAAAATGTCATTAATTCAGACTTCAAGGAAGGATTCTGGAACAGTAGTTTGTGAATTATGTTTTCAATTCAACCCAAGCCTATTCTAATTCACTTATGCTAATATTTTACAAGATCAAGCTAGAGTGCTTTGGATAAAGGATAGTAAAGCTAGTAGGCAGGCAGAGCCCAGATGTTATGACTTGCTATACTGGTGAAGATGACCCATACAAGGAACTTGACTATATGTCTTTAAAATGTATGATCTCACATGGAATGTGGCTCAAAGGATGGTAGCAGCAACGTCACCTGGGAGATGGTGGGGAATGCAGAATCTTGAGCTCCATCCCAAATGGACTGAGTCAGGATCTTCATTTCCAGTACACATCCCTACATGTTCCGCATGAAGCTTACAGTCTGAGAAGCCTTGGTATGTGATGGAATAACTGAAAGGGAGCAATCTCAGTTGGGAATTCTGGGAAGTGTATGTAGAATAAACATCAGTCAGGAGTTGAAGGATGTTCAGACATGAGATATGAATAATTTCTACTTGATTTTTAGTGTGTGTACAGATAAAGTTTTCTCCAAAATCTGTATCTTTAATCTAATGCATTCTTCCCCCCCCCCCATCTCCTTCTCTTCCTCTCAGGAACAGTATAAATTTGTATATGAGGTGGCACTGGAATATCTAAGCTCCTTTTAGACTGATTGGATGGGGAACCTGCCAGAGTCCAGAGGCTGCTGCAGCTGCTCCTCTTTTTCTGTGACTGACAATGACTGGTCTCAGGAGCTCTGAGGTGGCACACCTGCCCAGCTCCAGGAAGAAGATGGTTGGTCTCATGCTCTACAGTAGGCTCTGCAGCTTCTGGGGGGTCTGTTGCTGTGGGAGATGCTGTTCTGATGGAGACTAGCTTCCCTTCTACACCTGACAGCATCAGGCCCACAAAAGCCTACCCACAAGCAAGGCCCTGGACTTCCGATTCCCAGATCTCTTGCTTTTGTTCATTCTGAGTTTATTACTCTCATGGCAAGCTGACTGTGCAAGTGCTGGGGTGTGGGGAGCTGGCCAGTCCTTTTCTTACCATCCTTAGGAGTAGCAAGGGTGGAAGTTCTTCTCCATGCTATCTTGCAAAAGATCATAGTTTGAGGGATCACTGGGTTATTGGTTCCTACAATCTCCCACAGGGGCCTCTGGCATGAGACACCTGCCAATCTGGATCAGTGTGACTCCTGGATGCCCCCTGGGCCAAGCAGGAAGCCTTTTTAACTTATACCTAACCTACTCACTGCTACAGGTCTCCAGTCAGGCCTTGACCTTCTGTAATCAACCCGCCAACCTGCCATATCTGTATCGCACTTGAGCAAAGGTTTCCTTTGCTTTTCCATAGTCTGTAGGGGGAGGAAGGCTCATAGGAAATGTCACAGTACCTCTTTAATCTTTGTAGGAAGGGCCACTCTCCTGGGACAAGGCTCTTGCTGACCTGTGCAGTACAACCCTGTGATTCCTAGGCGGCACTCTCTGTGGGAATGACAAACAAGACAAGCTTTGATTATTTTCCCAAAGTACATGTGAAAAGAAACTCTTATGGGAGTGGAAAATCCTGTATTCTCTTATGTCAAGAAAAGGATAGATGGGAGTTTGAATGTGTGGCTGTAAGATAACTCTCTCGGACTTATATTTCCTGGTCATACCCTTGAAAAGTCCTGCTGTAGGATAACACAGCCATTGAACAAGTGAAATGGGACCCCTGGGATCAGTCCCTGGGACCCCTGGGATCAGTCCCTGGTTTGGGGGTGGGAAAATATAGCAACACCTTTACAATTTGTCTCTCCAAATTTGAACTCTTTCCTAAAAAAAAAAATCCAGCTGCCATTTTGAAATTGGCTAATGGGACCCCAGCTTGGTTTATAACAGAATAAGCAGGTTTAGGCCTGGGGACTGAGTCTTGCTCAAAGCATGAATACATTAAGAGAAGGGGGACAACATTTGTGAAGTGTTTTCTGAAAGCCAAGTGCCATGCTTACCACCTTCCATGTGACATCTCGCATAGTCGGTAGCACCCCTAGGGACCCCTAGAGAGCGCTCTCATTATCTCCATTTGGTAATTGAAGAAACCCAAGCTCCTTCTTCAGTGATGGAATTCTGGGTTCCAAAGGCAGGTAATGGCAGTAAAACCTCCCTACCATTTTCCTCATGCTTTCTCAGCCAAGCAATTATTTTTATGGAACCAAAATAAGGCTAGAAACTTCAGAGGAGAGAGGACTCCATGAGCAGACATTTAATTCTTTCTGATACCAGTTCTTGGTAGCCCAAACTTTCAGATATATTTTATTAACTCATTCCCTGTTCCCCAGGAAAGCTAGTCTTATCTAATTTCATCATTGCTAAAAACAATTCTCATGCTCTCTCAGGCTACAAGGGAGCCAGCTTGGGAAGCTCTGTAGTCTGGGCTGAACCACAGTATCTGACAGCCTTAATAGCTAGGGGTCTAGGAAGCTCTATCTTGCAGACTGATCCAGTCATGGTGTATGAGGGACACAGAATTCAATAAGGTACACATCTTGCCCTTCAGGCCCACTATATTGTAGGGAAGCTGAGCCACATTGTAACAGTGGGACATACAAGCGTTTGATGAGCATAGGCATAATAGTGACTTGCTCTGCCTAGAGCTTCCTAGGCAACATCCATTCCAGTCAGGGCTCAACAGATAGAAAAGAAGAGAAAGGAAATTCAAGCCAAGGGGGTCAACATGCATAATGGTAGAGGCAAGAGAGAAGGTATCTGGAGGGACAGATGGTGGGAGGTCAGCTCAGCTAGAAGGTAGCAAGAGAGGGATGACGGCAGGAAGGTAGCCAGAGCCAGGGAGGAAATGTAAAGGGCACAGTCACTGCCCCACAGGCAACAGGAAGCTGGCAGAATTCAACGGCTATGCACTCAGTTTAGTTTTAGAGAAGGCTCTCTCTGGACCATCAGTACAGCCTCTTTTCCTTTCATCAGACACTGTGAAAACGTCCCCTTAGTGTGTGCTTTTAATATAATGTGTGTGTGTGTGTGTGTGTGTGTGTGTGTGTGTTCATTATTTTGTTGCTGGAACAAAATATGGAGTGAATCATGAGACTGAGCTCTTACGTCAAACCCAGCATCTCTGTTCTACCGTAGAGCAGGGTCAACAACCTTGGCCTCTAAGCCTACGAGGACAGAGTATGAAAGGAAATCAGGGAGCCAGCTCCCATTGGTGTGGGCCTGGGAGTTGTCTAGAAGTCTAAGAACACCAGAGTTGATCAAGGAAGGCTGTCACTTTGGAGGTTCAAAAGGAGCATCTCAAAGAAAAGGCAAGCAAAGGAATCCCATGAGTTACTATTCTCCTTTGATGGGCCTCTTCCCAGGTATATTTGAGCACATCCCCAGGCCCCAGGCCCCTCTGGTCCTTCTGGATTCCTATGGCTCTAGTCTCCTACATCTGAATGGACTTCCCTGTAGCTTTCAGGAGTCTGTAACATAACCAATCAGCATGTTGCATGCTATTTCTTCAGATCTTGGCCAATTCCAACAGAGAGATGGTGGAGGAGAGAGGGTGAACTACAAATCCTAGGATTCATTCTGCTGAGGAAGGAGCTGAAGAGCTCACAGATAAAGATGACAGTGATCTCTGTCGTTAGAAATGGTGAGAATTTAAAGAATAACTCCAAGGGGAAAGAACCATGTGAAAATTCAGGCCATGCTGAGGAAAATCCCCGAGGGCTAATTCATACTCTTATTTTCTCACACTCCAACTGTCCTTAAAACAAGTGGTCTTAAAACAGTGCACACAAAATGAAAGTGAGGTACATGGATGGAAATGACATTCTTCAGATCCCTGTAGAGGACAGGCAGAAGAGCTTAGATGACATGGGAAATGGTCCTAAGAAATGTAGATATTTTCCTCAAGAAATCTCCCAGGAAAACCCACCTTCCAAGAGTCTCTTCTCACCCAGCCTATTTATGGGGTAGGCTCATTTCGACATGAACAAAGGAAGGATGCCAAAGTGAATCCTCACTTAGCTAATATCTTCCTGTTGCTCTCCAGTGGAATCCAAATGGAGAAGGTATAAGGTACAAAAGGAGTGCCCCCACTTGGGTGTGTTTATGGCCTAGATGGCTTCAGGTTGCATCACAGCTACATCTCAACCTCACATTCTTTTACCCCTACTGATATGATTATCATGGATGAGGTAGGGGCCAGTTAGATTCTAGAAAGCCACAGCAGGTCCCTTTTATAGGAACAGAAAAGGCTGCTTGCTTCATGTGACTCTCAGTGTTGGCCTTAGCAATCAAAGACCAACCAGATGTCACCTACTCCATGGAACCAGTAGACTCAGTGCTGCAGACTCTAAAACATGAGCTCACTCTTCGACATTCTTGAAATATCTGTGATTATGGCCAGCACCACTTTACTGGTGAGTAAACAGATCCAGGGAGAGAACTCACTTGCCCATTTAAGCAAACTTGACCTGGTTTTCTGACCACAGAGACAAAATTCTTCTACCATAGTATCTGAGATTTTCCCACATGATTACTCTTAGCAACAAAGCCAAGAACAAAACTAATGACTCAATGGATATTGGTAAAGCCCAGTACAAACAATAAGCTTCAAATTCCTCTAGAGCCTCATGGTTTATATTCATGATTTATTTGGATTCCACTTTCTAATTTATTCTTAGTAGTTTAAATATGACTGTATAAATATATCTTTAAATCTGTCCTTTATTTTATGTATCTCTCTGATCGATCTTAGGGAGGAATATCTCTGATCAAGGCGCAATGCCTGGCCATGTTCTTTCCTCCTGAGGTCAATTCTAAACTGACGTTCACACCAACTTACATTCCCCTAGGCTGTGGAGGTATCCTGACTATACTGCTCCTGAGGTTCAGCTAAGGTCTCTTCTTTTTATGGAGGGTTCTGCAAGGTACTCACTGACAGACTAGAATAAAGAGAACTTTCCTGCATGACATGATAAAGGTTGAACCCACAAAACCCTTAAGACAAAGGAGAAGCCAGATGCAGATTTACTCAGAAGATCCTTGAATGCTGAACAGTGTCTGTTGTCTTTGTAGAGTTCCATGGCTTCTGATGTATGAAAATCTTAGGACACACTTCATGAATCTTAAACACCCTTCCCTTCACATAGCTCAACACAACCCCTGGATTCCTATAGCATTCAGCACTCCAGACAGATACCACTAGGAAGTACAGACCACTATGGCATGGTATATCATGGTAAGTTGGATAAGAACTTTCTCTTTGGTTTGAACTCCAACTTTTCCATTTCTGGAATGTAAAATATCAGACTGAACAAGGTATGGGGAAGGAAACACACACACAACATCTCTGGTCAGATTTAAGAGAGTTTATGGGAGTTTTATCTCAACGGCTAGGGCAGGAAAACAAGAATTTGAGTTGAAATCCAATGTCTACTCAGAAACAAGGATGCTTATGGACTGTTTAGCCCAGTGATAAATGCCATGGAGAAAGATTAAAGAAAGCCACCCCTTATCAGCCTGTAGCTGGCCACCTCTGCTGTCCAAACAGGCCATCGGCACCAAGCTAAAGCAAGCGCAATACTACAGAAAGTATATCTACATCCAAAACTAAATATAAAGAGGATGCTGATCCTATGCCACAGATCAACGGATTAGACTGAGCCAAGATCCCTAAGAATGAGTCACCAACCCAAACTAAAAGACAAGTCAAAAGATAAAACTGAAAAAACAATGTGCTCTCTAAGCCTTGATTTGCCTTTCTTTGCAATTGACCAATCAAACTGAGTCCCTCTATAGCACCTCACCAGTTCCAACTCATAACAGAAAAATAGGAAAAGTAAATTCAGCCATATACAACTGAGACTCAACCTTGTTTGCATACTGCTGTGTACGGGTTTCTTGTGTGAGTTTGTCTCTAGAGACCTATCAAAAATTATGAAATGCAGAGGCTTCCCTTTACTGAATGTGGGGTCACCTTTGAAATCCTATCCTTTCTGAAGGACAGATATCAAGAGGGAGCAAATGAGAGAGTGAGAAAGAGAGAGAGAGAGAGAGAGAGAGAGAGAGAGAGAGAGAGAGAGAGGAGTGGAAAGTAGAAAGTAGGGGGGAAAGAGAATAGTTCTAAATCAAGTTTTCTCTGACATATTTTAGATTCATGGAGCTGATATCCTCAGAAACACAGCGCAAATGTCTCTGATATATCTACATATGAATAAGCTCTTTCAACTTCTTGGTAACATGGATAGACTTTTGCATGACAGTGGCTACATAACTGTATTGTGGAGACCAAGAACCATCTCTTGCATTTTTCCTGCCAACTTCTACAAGAGGTAGAAAAGCTATAAAGGGGCCACATTCACCCCTGAAATCCATCCATGAAGATTAGTGTCCAACAGGTGGAGTCAGAACCCACATTCATACCCCACCTCAGACCTGGCACCACTTTATCTAGCATGTATACACCTAAGAGCTTAATGCCGGTGCACTGCAGCTAGTACAGAGGATGGGCAAGAATTGGGATGGGAGACAACATACTAGAAAGGACTTCAGAAGGTGCTCAGCCATGGGGCTTCCTTCTGAATCTGAGAGCCACTCTAGGTGATAAAATGCCGACCCTGGTTCTTTGTTGGAATGTTTAGAGGTTGAAGTGTGGGAGTCTTAGAATATTGGATAGCAACATGATGGTATGAGACCTGGGCATTCAGGGTATCTAATGTAGGTCATGATTCTTCAATGAGAACCATTTCTAGGGCCTTTGTGAGCAGAACTGTGTTAGTCTAGAAAAAAAAATCAGTCTCCTAAAGGGACAGGCAGAATACTAGCATCCATTGTCTTCTTAAGACTGTGGATGAAAAGACAGAGTCAAACATAATTTGCCAACCTGGTTACTCCTATGAGCGGTGCTACGGTGGATGAGGGAACTAAGTACCTGTAAGAGAGAGCTGAGTGCTGGGGAAGATAGCTGCCTGTTTGAGTAGCTTCCTAGCAGAAGCCAAGCATTCCCATTTCCTGACCTAATGTGAAGCAGCAGCACAGCTGAGGTAGACTTTGGGCCACTTTCACTTTGAGTGGATGAGTCCTCAAAACATGAAAGTCGCATTTGAATTGGGACCTCCAAACTGCAAACTAAATAGGTAGGTCATGCTTGGTTTGTGAGGTAGAAACCCTCTGTTTTTCTAATCAAATCATCTCCTTATGTCAATCAAAAGGCAGCTCCCCTTGTATCCCCTAGCCTTAGCCAGGATGGTTAGCACCAGTCCCAGGGAGCACCCCCTTGTCCATACATTTGATGCTTACTGCCATTACTGAGAAGGACAGCCAGCACCCAGACTCACTGGCCATCAGGGTCCTCAATGATAGACAGAACCAATAAACATCCAGGCAGGAGTCAAAACAAGGCTTCGCTTCATGCGTGTTATCGCCAAAGATTACTTCAGCCCTCACTCCCTACTTGAGGCCTGCAGGAAAAGGTTTCAGAAGCACAGTGGTTCTGTTGACACCTGATCATAATCATCCCAGTATATATATTTTTATCACCAGCTGGACCCTGGGCTAGTCCAGGTTAGCCTAGGCTAACATATTTGTAATGAGGCTCAAAACTCTCTCTCTTCACTTATACTCTAGTAGCCAATTAAAGGTACAGTTGTAGCCTTTGCAGTTGCCTTGGCTACTGGGTACTCTATCGGTACACCTCTCCAGGACCTAGCATGGAGTTCCCAGTCGACACTAGGGAAGCTGACATTGTCATTTCCCAGTGGCATATATCACATGAGACCGAAGTCTCCACACATCCCAATGGCCTGCACTTGTACAGTTTGGGTGTTTGATAGATAAAGCACGTATGAGAAGAGAAAACAAAATAAACCAACTTTGGCAAAAAGAAAGCCAGCGCTGTGCTGTCGATGTCTTTCCCGTCTCCCTTTTTATTTCCAGTTCTAGCTTCAAAAAGCAGAAAGAAAATAATGTCAGGTCAATGAATATCAGATATATTTTTTGACTGTACATTAAAGTGACGTGTAATCTTTTTACACCTGCAAGTCCATCTTATTTATTCTTGTAAATGTTCCCTGACAATGTTTGTAATATGGCTGTGTTTAAAAAAAGTCTATACAATAAAGCTGTGACCCTGAGATTCATGTTTTCCTAAGATATTTCTACTCGTGTCTTCCTGGGAATGAGGGGAGCTGAGAAGAGTTCAGATTGAAGTCCAAGAATTAAAGGTACTTGCATCAGCTAGGCTTCTTCTTAGCTTCCCAGCCACAGCGCAAGATACACACACTATCAATCACTATTTGGTGATTGAAAACGGAGGTTCAGAAATATCAAGGGATTTTTCCATAAGTATACACTGAACTGGTAAAAAGTATCTAAAGCAGTGTCCATGAGAGTGGTTCAGAATACTGACATTAGACTCACTGGGACATTTGCTAAACATATATTTTTAAAATATTTTTGTCTCTCTGTGTGTGCTCTACATGTGCATGCATGCATACCGTTTGTATGTGCGCACGTGTGTGTGTGTGTGTGTGTGTTCACAAGCTAAGACACGCATGTAAAGGTCAGAAGACAATCCTCTCCTTTTACCTTGTTTGAGGTATAGTCTCTTGTTTTTCACCTCTGTTAGTACCAGGAGAGCTGGCCCAAGGGCCTCCAGAGATTCTCTCATCTCTACCTTCCACTCACCATCAGCCCACGAGATATCATATGTGCATTTCAACATCCATCCCTTTGTGGATTCTGAGCAGCCAAATCAAGGTCCTTCTACTTTTCATGACAAGTGCTTTTACCCACTGAGCCATCTTCTCAGTCCTGCATATATGTCTTCATGTCTTTCAAGCTCCTAGAGCATCAAAACTTCAGGATCTGTCCATTAACAAACTAATCATGTGCACCAGCTAGCTATAGCTACACTAACAACAACAAAGGCAACAAAATCCCTCTGTGATGCAAACCTTTTACGCCCTTCAGTTGATACTCAAACTCAGCTGGGTTCTCTTATGTGTTCATTGTTCTGGGGCTCTGTTCAAGCCAGGTACATTGCTGGAATGGCCATGTACCTTGCACTTCTTATCTGCCTCCCACAACTGAGTATATGGTTCTCATGATGGTGACAGGTGCATGAGGGAGAAAGTGTGATTGTGTGTTTTGACCTTGCCTTTGCTTGAAAGAAACAGGCATATAACATCCCATGAGCAAAGTTTACTCTATGAAATACTTAGAATCAGGAAGAGGGGTTCTTCCTCTTGGTATAGGCCTCCTTTGTCAATTTTCCCAAAAAGTCTTGTGTCCAGCCATCATACCAATGGTGCACGTGTTAAATCTAATCTCCAAGTCATCGACATCACTCGTCTCACTTGGAAGATACATAAACATACCCGGTTAGTGGTGCTTAATGAATGTCGTCTAATGATTACAGCACATGCTAAAGTTGGGTAAACATTATTTTATATATATTTTTTTTGAGATTGTATTTGAATTGTAACATTTCTCCCTTCACTTTACCACATCCAAATCTTTCCACACACCTCTCCCTGTTCTCCTTCATGGTCTCTTTTTTTCATCAATGGTTACTTTATGGATATATGTATTTGTACATACTTGTATGAATTTTCAGGGTTTATCATTTAGCACTGGACAACCTATAAGTGTGCCGTCTTTTCCTGGGGAGGACACACAATGTTTAAAATGCTATTGCTGTTAAAGGGTCTTGGGGAGAAGAACCTGGGAGGAAAGGGAACAAGCCAACTCAAAGCAATGAGACTACTAACCTCTGACTTGGATATATATTCTCTACATTTTCTATCAGAGCAGAAGAAAAAAGCGGGGGGGGGGGGAGCCCTAGAGAGATGGATCAGCGATTAAGAGCACTGATTGCTCTTCTGAAGGTCCTGAGTTCAAATCCAGCAACCACATGGTGGCTCACAACCATTCGTAATGAGATCTGATGCCCTCTTCTGGGGTGTCTGAAGACAGCTACAATGTACTTACATATAATAAATAAATAAATACATAAATAAATACATAAATAAATAAATAAGGAAAACCAGGATACCCTCTTTGGCATTTACTGAGTCCCAGTTTCTTTGGATGTATCCAGATATAAGCATGAACTGTCATGTTTGTCTAGACACAAGTCATGGGTCTAGAGCCTATTGAGTGTTTGGTTCTCCTTCAGCTTTGGTGATGTGGCAGAGCTTCCTCTGCCTGAGAGGCCACAAGATACCTCCCAAAGCCTAAAACATCATGCTTCCCAGCTTGGCCCTGAGTGGAAAACCTGGGGTCCTGCCAGCTAGTGTTCCTTCCCACTGTGTCCTTGGCCATGTTAATCTCACTTATTCTTCCTGATACAATTTATTCTTTGGGGGTCAAATATGTAACAGATGACCCTGAGAAGAGAAAATTACAAGGATGAAAATGTATACATAATATATAATAGCAAAAGTACACTAGGACATAATAACTTTTTTTTCCAAAGAGCTAATGCCTTTGAGAGTGTTTTTTATAAAAATCATACATACTTGCTTGCCAGAACTAAATGCGCATAAATGAGGGTGTAAGGCAAGGTTCCCATTTAAAAGGATTTGCTATTGTGTTGTCATTCTAGGTATGTCAACACACAAACACAGTTAACTATAATTTCCTATGTATTGGCATCTAGCTGTGTATTTATGGACCTTGCCCTGACATCCTCACAGTGCTCTTGAACTAGAGGCTAAGCTAGCCTGGGTATGTCAAAACCAGACATTCCCATATGCTCCTAAGGAAGCAGCTCTAGCTGTGGGGCTAGTGTTAACACTGAAGAATACCTCCTGTCTCCTGTCTGCTTTAAATCTGAAGAGAGACAGACTCGTGGCACATCTTTATGTGTCTCTAGCTGAACCTTCTAAAGCAGCAGATCTCAACCTATGGGTCACAAGACCCACAAGGGTCACATATTGGAGATCCTTCATACCAGATATTTACATTATGATTCCTAACAATAGAATAATTACAGTTACAATGTAGCAATAAAATAATTTTATGTATGGGGGACACCACAACATGAGGGAATGTACTAAAGGATCACAGCATTTGGAAGGTTGGAAACAACTCTTCTAAAGATTCCCTAGTCCTCAAAGGACGACAAAGCTGAGGACCAGGCACTAAAAATATGAGCCCATGGAGAATATTCTATATTCAAAATATCCATATATAGAGATAGTTGGAATAATATCAAGAGAAGTAAAGATGTACAGGTAGAGACAATAAATTAAATATATAATCCATTAAAAACAATCAGAATCTTATCAGTAATCATCAGAGGGAACAAAAGAATGACTCTTATTTATAAATTTCTATATTCTCTAAACTTTATGTTCCTTTCCTATTCAGAAAAGCCAGTTGTGTAAAAAGTGGAGAGAAAAGTCCATAAGAAAATGAAAATGAAGGCAGAATAGAAAGGATGATTTAAAAAGGGGGGGTGGCCAACCCAAAACACCTGCTGTATCCCTGGACCAAAGTAGAGCCAAAAGCTTGGTATTCCAATCCAAAACAGGAAGAATATGGTCAATTAGTCAAACTATGTCCAAAGAAGAAAAATAAGCCCGTTACTCGGCATAAATAAAAGTGGTAAAAGCATTCCGGCTACAGACCTTAGATAAAATGAGTTTTGTCAGAAATTCCCTTAACAAATAACAGCCTCAACAAACAGCAATGCTATCTTCCTCTCTGGAGGCTGATGGCCCCATCCATTGCACAATTCTGAGAAAGCTCTCAACTGAAGGGCCAAAATGAAAGGACCCTGCTACCCCTTTCTCGGCAGAGTCAGACCTAAGCAAGGTGTCTGTTTTGCAGAATCTTGAGTATTATACTCTCTGAGCATCTCAGCTCTCTTCTCTCTGAGTGTCCATGAGCTAGACAGAGGCTTTTATCCCAGACAATTACCAGCAAAGTAGCTATTCTGAGCTGTTGGGTAAATTTGGAACCTGGCTTTAAGAGTCAGCTGAGCAAAGAGGAGACTTACCACCTCCTTGTGAATGGTGGGGAGTCTTAACAGCCAGATGTGTGCACATCAAAAGCAAAAGCACCCATCAATGAAGGTGGTTGGGAAGGGCCATGGTGCCTTGTGCAAGGTTGTGATAAGGACTAGCTCCATCTTAGCCCACTTTCCTCTCAAATGTGTAGTCCAGACTGCCAACTTGTGGCCACACCTGGCAGCCACAACACTGTGTAAACCCAAAAGGAATTTCTCCCTGATTATAAGACACAAGGGACTCAAATGAGAATTATAGTGAGGGGCTGAGGCGAAATCAAGTTGTTTTTTGTTTGTTTGTTTGTTTTAACCTAAAAAATGCAAGAGAAATGAAAAGCGGATGCAGTGGTGCATCTCTGCCAGGTGCATGTTCCAGATGTTCCCTGCCTGCTCAAAAAATCGGTCAATGGTCCATTTTCTATTTCCTGAGAGAAAAGGATTACATTAGGAAAAAGAATGGCAGGAAGAAATGTGTCGCAATGCATGCTGTGGGTTTTATCATCCATATTTCCTGTCTTTTTGGAGCACCACAGATGGAGACAGGGAGAGGTGGGATCCCACCAGTTGAATGAGTACTAGACTATGTCCAGAAAAGCAGACACCTTACTATAATACATTACTTCATCTTCAAACTCAGCTGTGAACCATGGGTGTGGTGGCCATTTCTAGGGATGCTTTTGTAGGTTTCATCAGTAGAACTCTACTCTGGTTTATTTTTTTCTTTTCTTTTTTGGTTTTTCGAGACAGGGTTTCTCTGTATAGCCCTGGCTGTCCTGGAACTCACTCTGTAGACCAGGCTGGCCTCCAACTCAGAAATCTGCCTGCCTCTGCCTCCCAAGTGCTGGGATTAAAGACGTGTGCCACCACTGCCCAGCTACTCTGGTTTCTTCAACCACGTTCTATAACACTTGCTATCTTCCCCACCATGAGCCTGTGCTCCAAGACCAAGGACACTCATCTAGCACTCATATGCCATCAAGACACAGAGGAGATAATGTCCCATGTTAATTCATCTTCTCTGTCTTAACCCTCTCAACCCTCCCTGATACCGAAAAGATATCCCCGAATATTAATACACACTGTCATGGGCTTTCTTTTAGGGAAACACCATCCAGGAAAGTAGATTCAAGCAGTGCACAATCTCCTATTCTCAGTTGATAATCTGCCAACACCCATGGAGGGCTGCCAAGTGTTCAGTTAAGCTTTTAATCAAGTGTTAGTGTAAAGCTACTCGAGTGGAAGAGGTTTTACAGAGTCCCTGGTTTATCCTGGATATCACACAGTTGATTTGCTTCTCAGATTTAGGAAAAAGAGTCCTAGCACCTCTGATTTTGCTGTAAAGAGTTAACAGACCTTTCCAGTGGAGAACAAAAGGGCAGTTAGGGTGTTCTTTATAGGAATCCATTTTTGGTAAGATAGCACAATGAGGTGGTTAGTGTGGGGACGAGTCTGCAATGTCAGGATCCAGAATCCATGCAAGATTCTGCAGCTATACTTATGCCCAGCCTCCTCCTCCTCCTCCTCTTTCTCCTCCTCCTCCTCCTCCTCCTCCTCTTCCTCCTCCTCCTCCTCTTCCTCCTCCTCCTCTTCCTCCTCTTCCTCCTCTTCCTCCTCCTCCTCTTCCTCCTCTTCCTCCTCTTCCTCCTCCTCCTCTTCCTCCTCTTCCTCCTCTTCCTCCTCCTCTTCCTCCTCCTCCTCCTCCTCTTCCTCCTCTTCCTCCTCCTCCTTTTCCTCCTCTTCCTCCTCCTCCTCCTCTTCCTCTTCCTCCTCCTCCTCTTCCTCTTCCTCCTCTTCCTCTTCCTCCTCCTCCTTCTTCTCCTCCTCCTCTTCCTGGAAGGACACATCCCCTGACAAACTGGGAGGGCAGGTTGGGCAGCCAGCTTGTAGCGGAGGACATTATGTAAAGGCATAACATGATAGCATGCAGTTTCCATATAACACTGAACACAGATATGAATATCCTCAATGTGTGTGAGGCCTGGGAGCCAGTTCTTTGCACCACCTCTGCAAAGCTCCCTGCCATTTCTAAGCTGGCATAGAAAAGAGAACAGCAAATGTTAGCTTCTCATTCCCTTTCCTTCTGGTTCCTATATGATCCTCTCCAACAGATGTTAATGCTGCACAGACTTAGTACACTTGTAAGTGTGGACCAACAGGAAAGCATCACCAGACATTTGAAAAGACACAGGAGTGTAAGAGCAAAGGCTCAGTTGGAAGAATCAGTGTACATGTCTGACTATGAAATCATGCTCCTGATAAAAGTCTGATGCAGAAGACACTGGATTTGATGGCTCAGTCTAAGAACTTTGCTGGTGTTGTTGTTGTTGTTATTATCTCTAATGAAATAAATTGCTGAAAAAAATCTAATCAAGATAAAAAGACAAATATTCAAAATTAGAAAACAGAAATAGATATAATAGCAAAAGAGGAAGTTATACAGCTTTATTAAAGGACATTATAAGCAATTCTAGGTAGTAAATGTGAACATTGCGATTGATTGGATTATTTTGGAAATGCATGAATATTACCTAAATTCACTCAACAACTAGAAAATACAAGTAAATCCATTATCAGAGGGGAAAATCTTTTAACTGGTAATTCTGCTTTAAAATATATAATAGCAGATGTTCATAAACAAGTTCAATCAAGCTTTCAAACAAAAAATTAGGCAGTACATCCTATTCCCAAATATAAAGGAAAGCTCCCCAATGACAACAAAAAATAGAAAAATACCAAGTCTCTGTGTGTGTCTCTCTCTGTCCGTCTCTCATACACACAGAGAGAGAGAGAGAGAGAGAGAGAGAGAGAGAGAGAGAACATCTAGACTAAACATTTATAAATGAAAAGAGTTTTGCTAAATTTCAATGATTACATTCAGCTGACTTTTAAAGGAAGTGTACCATGTCTAACCGTATGCCAGAAATTTAAAAATAGTTCAAGAGTCTATAATAAACGGAAGATGACATAGAATCACCTTAATAAATATTGAAAAAGCATTTCCCAAAATTTAATATTGATTCTTGATTAAATAGCCTGAGCAAGGTAATAATGGTAAGACATTGTGTTAGTGTAAGAGTTAAACTCATGAATCATGGGCATTGCAAGGGTCCACCTGTGCTCAGTTCTTTACCGGGTGAAGAAAAAGATCATGGTTCCTTCCTTCCTTCTGTCATTCCTGCTAGTTTAGGCCAGATGCCAAGTCCTGGCCAATGAATTTAAGTAGAACTGATGTGTCCCAGTTTTATGCCAGAATGTGTTTCCTGACTGGTGAGAGCCTCTAGCGTTTTCCTTCCCTGCCTCATCAACCAAGGGAGTGCTAAGTTGTAGGCAGTCCAGGAGTCAGATGGGTGAGCCATGGATCACTGAATGACCACATGGAGGACAATCACATCTGGAAGTTAATCGCCAGAACTTCTATATATAATAAAGAAATCCTGTGATCCTTCACCATTAAGCATTTGAAGCTTTGCTAAAGAATACCCAAACAAATAATAAACATATCAAAGAATAAAGAAAATTTAAAGGTATTTCTACTGAAGTCATGAATACCTATGTCTTTTCTATTTTATTTTTTTTTTTATTTTTAGTATTTTTGGCTAATGTCTATATAGTGAAATCTCAGCAAGTAAAACAAAGACATTGGTAATACAGTGAATGCTGTGTAACAAATTAGCCCCAATCATTTTTATTTCAGTCATGACTGTATGGCTCAGGAATTCAGAAAGAGTTCATCAGACCATGTTCACTTAGACCCTGTTATACAGTCAGGTGTCAGTAAAGTCGGAAGTCTTCTTTGAATCATTTAAATCATGTCTGGTAGTTGTCAAAAAATAACAGATGAATATAGCAGCTGTGAACACTGGCTGTTGGCTGGGAGAGCAATCAAAGTGGCCTCTCCAGAATGAATATCTTAGTATAGCCAAACTCATTACATTGCCCCTGATTCAATCAGAAAAACTATACTAACATGTACTGGTAAGATTAGAAATATATATTTAATTCAGCTTCAATCAAACCCATATGAATCTTTTAGTAGATATCTTTAAAAATAATTTTTAAATTATCTGAACAAATGAACAGGTGAGAGCCACCAAATAATTTTTAAATGAGCTACAATGATGAAAACCATGTAGTACCATTGTAGGAATATATTTTAGTCAATTCCTTGGAGCCCCCTTGTCACATTCAATGTTAGAAAGCTGTGTTGGCATTTATCAATGTATAATCTGAATAAAATGTGTTTTATGTTGTCAAGTATCCATTGATCAAAGGCAAGGGAAAATTAGAAGCAGAAAGTCTTTTATAAATTACCATATCAAAATTTTGTTGCCTTCTGGGTTTAATTTCATTCAGGACATTTTACTGTATCCAATGTATCCATTAGTGCTAGTATTTAAGACTGAAATGTTCACATTATTCCTTGTCCTGACTTTTAATTACACAAATGGCACATGAATACATTCTCTCTGTGAAACAACTAGAGCATTTGTGATAAATTTAAGCCTTATCTAGCCACCAGCTCCAATCTCCAGCACCTCTCCCTACAGAAATAGAAAAATCTCTGGTCTATCCTCCTTTCTTGGCCTTCTCCCTTCTCCAAGCAACTTGAGAACAGACAGGCCCCAGTTCATTGCTGGAGGCCTCTAATCCAGTGCCAATAAATGGCCTTTCCTGGTTGAGAATATGCAAATCAAAGATGGAAGTAAGTTAAGAGTTACTTTAATATTGTAAGTTAGTGGGCTTGAAAAAAAAAATGATTGAAGCTTCCCCCAGGACTTACACATCACTCCACAAGTTACTGCCAACAGGTTCTGCGCAAGATAAGAAGCCAAGCGAAGAATCTTCCTCAGAGGTGACTCCATCTGTCTTTTTGAAAGTAGCCTTGGAGAGCGATCAACCATCACTAATGCCTCTAAGAAGGGCCCACAGGGACACCCAGTCAGCTTTGGCATTCAGTTCCCCAGAGATGACTAAAGCTGCCCCGGGGTCGTTGAATAAGCATGAGCTAAAGGCTCCTCAGAGAGCCACCATATGTCCTAACAGACTGTGGTTACCTACAGAGGGGAAATGTGCTAAGACAATCCATGCCCTGCTTGTCAGAGCCAGAAAGACAGCAGTCTGGTCACAAGAGCCAAAGCGAGCCACAAGGGATATACTCTTGCCGAGAGAAAAAGGTGACCAATTTTCCTTACCACTGCCACTAGAGAAACGAAACACCTGAAAGTGTTTTCTCTGAATACATTAAGAGGCATATTCTAAACTCCTTGGAAGATTTAATATTTGCATTTACATTTTAAATCAGCGCATCAGAGTTTATTCTCTGCCAATACCAGGAGAAAGGCCTGTCTCTGAAGCATGCACTGCAGAATGCTCACAGGGTCTGAGAACATAAACTGTGCAGCCTATAGAAGTCACAACCTCTCTTGATTGGATTTGAGGCCTGGTCTCCAGGACAGAATTCATGCCTAGTACTATAAACACAGTCAAAATCCGTGGCTAGGGAAGTCTAGGCCTTAAGGGAGAACATACTGTTACTATTTTTCTATTGTTCATGTTAAAGTGCTTCTAAATATTTGTGTTTATATCCCATGGATATGTGTTATTTCCCACTTTGCAGAGGGTAGTGGCGATGCAGGGACATACTGCTATCCAAAGTGCTGAGGACAAGTAACTGTGAGTGCTCAGCTGTAGAAAGGACATCTGTATCTACACCCACCCCCAGCCGAGTTGCAGAAAACATTGCAGAAGAGAGAGCAGAAAGGAGGTAAGAGTCAGAGAATACAAAGGAGCACTTCAAAAGAGTCTTCTTTGGACATGACATGGTTGCCGTAAGCAGGAACTCACAACAGCAGTGGATCTCCTGTGGGAGATCAAGCCAGTTAAAACCAACATGGAAGATGAAAACACTCCTGTTGTGCCACCCCTAGCTAAAGTGCTATTGGCAGCTGATGACTGCTCAGATATCAAAGTCAACATTTTCTTTAGGATTATGGCTACCAGGTAGTTGGCCTTATCTCAGTAGATGACCCTAATGCTCATGTGCATATGGGCAGCAGGAATTAGACTCAATGGGTTACAGAAGAAATAATAAGTAAATAAAGCAGAAGGTTGGGAGGGAGATGTGATTGGGGAATCCTGAGGGGAGATGAAGGGAGCAGAAGGGGATAGATATGATCAAGATACATTGTACACATAAACTTCATACGTACATGTATGAACATTTTAAGCAATATGTTTTTAAAGTCACAGTTCACCAGGAAGTAGTCATACTGACTCATATAAGCCCAGTTCAAATGGTCTGAAATCAGATGATGATCACTGATGCAATGAGATTGTAGTATTCTAAACTGGAGTATGGATTACCAACGAGTCAATCAAACAAAAGTTCTAGAAACCATGGTCAACTACAAGAAAGAGAAGAGCCTGCAAGATATGTCTGCCTTTAGTAAAACAGGAAAAAGTGGAGCTTCTAAGTGGGCCCCAGCAAGATGTCAAACTGGTTGTAGCTTAAGAGGCCGAGGTATTTTGTATATAAGAAATAGCCTCTGTAGAGGTCGCAGGAAGGGAAATTAAATGCATATGATGTAAGATATTCAGTTATTACGGTCTCAACTCTACAAGCCAATGAGGATCCACTCCAAAGATACACCCCCACCCTGCCTAAGCACTCTAGAATGGTATCTGCCAAGCTTTAGAGAGATGGACTAACAGCTGAGAATTGGTTCTGGTATTCCCCAAGGCCTCAGTAGGAAAGAAGAAAAGAAGAATTGGTAAAGAAAGGAAGGGTGGAAAGGAGGGAGGGAGGAGAGAAGAGGGAGGGAAGGAAGGAAGAAGAGAGGGAATAGAAGAGAGATTGACTAGAAAGAAGAGAGAAGAGACTTTATACCATGGGCTGCATAGAGGGCTGCCTGACTTGTACTAATCTCTCTCATCCATAACATGGTACAAAGGTACCACTCTTATGTGATAAACCAAAAGGGACTCAGATCCATGAAGGACAACTCTAGCCTTCAAATTATCCCTGCCTGCTCTTTGTAATTTTCAGTCTAGTCTACTAGAAAGTTCTTCCTGCCCAGGAATCACAAAACCTATATTCCTGCGACAGGTCTATTGTGATGGGTATATTTCCTAAGGGCTCTTAAGGACTGATTTTCTCTATGTAAAATTTGAGAAGAATTTCCATCTCATCAGGTAAAAAGTCTCAGACTACATAACAAACAAATATATTTGGAAAGCTGTAAATTTTTGAAAATGTGAATTACTACTTTTATTAGACTATCAGAACTAAGAGATATGTCATGACCAAAACACTTGGCATAAATGACTTAAAAGAAGAAAGATTTATTCTGGCTCATGTTTTCAGAGGTGTTAGTCTATCATGACAGAGAGGGCCTGGTGCTGAAAAATAGTCACTGTAGACAGAAAACAGAGAAAGGGAATACAGAAAAGGGTCCGGGAAAGATATAGCCAGCAATGACATAGGTCCAGTGACCTACCCTTTTTAAATAAGCCCCTATCTCTTACCCCTTACCATCTGCTAATAATGTCAGCATATTGTGAATCCATCAAAGGATTAATATATTACCCAGCTCGAAGCCCACATGAACTCACTGTCTCTGGAAAGTCCTTCACAGATATACCCAAAGATATCCATTACTAATATGCTAGGCATTCCTCAGGTCAATCATGTTGACAATTGGATTTACCATCAAAAGAAGACAAAGAGGATTCTGCAAGATCATAAAGACCTCTCCTTCTTCTATGAAGAGGAAAACAGAAGTTTTATTGCATTTTCCAAGTATTAGAAGACTTACAAGTGACCAAACATTACTCAGTAAAGCAAGAGCATCACCACACTATGTGCAAGAGAACCAGGTACTAACACCCAGCTCTGAAGTTCCCAGGCCTCAGTTTTCATGTTTGAAAGTTTCTACTTCCTTTGTGTGTCCCATCTTATACCTCCCTGGTTGAGGCAACAGAGCATATGAGCCAAGGGACTTTAATCCAGCCACACTTAAGTTCCACTCTCCTCTTGTAGCAGTCCCTGGCTGTCTCTTGTCATCCCCTCCTTCTTTCTGCTGGATTTATTATATTCGATCAACAAAATTGCCATTAACAAAGGTCAAAATTACAACATAGGACAATTTCACAGGCTTTTGATGAATGGACTGCTGGACTTCCTGTTGGGTGCGTCCACTTCTCAACCTTGGACCAGCTTCACGCATCCCAACATCTCTTCACTGAAGTTGACTATTCCCCATGAGGCTCCTTAGGCCCCATGCTTAAGCATATTACATTTTCAGGCTGGGGGCAGGGCTCAAGCTCCTTTCTATCTTTTGGTCATCTCATTCCATCTACACAGCCTCTGTGAAAGGCAGGGCAGGGCAGGGCAGTCTTGTGTAGTAGAAAAAGCTAGCTAATCAAGAATCCAGAGAATCTGCTACTGGCATCCTGTGTGACCTGGTACAACATTGTCTCCCTCACTGGAATCATCATCTACAAAGGAGACTATTGGAAAAGATCATCTTTACTTCATTCTAGATACCCAGGTCCCCTCTAATAAGTCTTGGGAGGTCTCTGGGCATTGGGACCCTTTAGCTCTTCCCCAGGTGAGGCTTGTTCAAGAAATACTCTTCTGGGTTATTTGAAGGTTCCTCTGCTCCAAGTTTTACTAGATCTCTGAAGAAGTATGGGAATCCTTGTGAGCCTCCTGTGCTCCTGTGCAGAAAGAGACAATGGAAGGGAGCTTCTAGAAATGGGTGTTAGGGCTCATTAGGCCTTGTTGGGGGACAGTCTGTCCAGCCAGTTTCCACCTCCTGCAGCTAGAAAGATGCCTAGACTCAATCAGGGCCCAGCTGGGAGGCCATTTAGTTTGGAGAATGATTTCCTCAAGGTACCTCTCAGAAGCTTCTTTCACCGATCCTGGGAACTGAGGCTTTTCATTTTAATTAGCAAAATCTTATGACTGCCTTTGGAAATGAGCCTCTGTTCTCATTTCCTCCACAGTCTGCATCAGCCGAGATGGGGAAGGAAGGGATGAGAAGGTGACATGGGAGCTGTTATCTGGTGTAATTTCAGGGCTGGCAGGGGGCTTAGAGGATGGGAGAGTGGCTGAGATTGCAAAGGAACCAAATCATGCACTTAAGAAAATGGCTTTGTGGCTGCAGGACATGGTGAGTCAGGTTAGTGAGTCCGTAGGACTGCCCTGGTACAATGGAGAAGATTAACTGATAGGTCCACCTAGCTACAGGAACCTAGTAGGTAGATATATCATGTCCTGAACCTTTTCAGAGGAGGGTGGGGGTACCCTTTCAGAAAAAAATAGCTATATAGAGAGATAAACAGAGGACGGTATTTATCTAATGCATATTTTATAAGTCTGGACACCTATAAAACGAGAACCAGGGCTCTTTGTTCATCTCATTAGCTCCTGGTTTATTGGTGAGAAGTAGCTTTACTGAGGTACCATACATCAGTGGTCATGCACTGCCCTTCTCTGGTGGTCAGCAGGAGGGCAAGTCCACGTGTTTTACTTGGTCTCAAAAGCCAAATCTTGCTTTGACATGAGATTTAAGCAGGATGTTTGCTAGAACCAGTAAATTCTCTTGGAGTGTCTCTGATTGCTTTAATTTTTTCAAAACCAAGGTAAATCTTGTCCTGATGAGGACTGCAAATAAATAATAAATAAATGAACAAACATACAAATAAGGAAAATTCAATGGAATGTTCATAAGCAATTAGTTAACATAGAAGAACAATATGGAAGGCCTGTTTCAGATTGTGGATGACTCGGAATTCAAATGATCAAACAAGGGAGGTGGCTTCGTGGGTAAGAGTGCTTGCTACACAGAGATAGTACCTGAGTTCAAACCCCAAGACTCAAATAATTAGCTTAGAGAGGTCAAAGGTTATATGGACATGAAATCCTGTACTATGTGGGAATAGAGACCAAAAGATTACCATAGCCACTGTAGCTGTCTCTTCAGCAGCCTAGCTCCAGCTTGAGAATATGTATTGTCTCAAAGAAATAGAATTGACCATGACAAGACACATGATATCATACCTTGGGCCTCCACACATGGGTATGCATTACACACACACACATACTTTAAAAAGGGATTCACATTGGCCACAGTCCATGGTGTGACACACAAATCCAGTCACAGTGAACTACCTGTTTTTCCTGCACGAGCTATTTATCACCAAACTGTACAACACTCAACTACTGTGTCAGCCACTCTCTAATTCCAGTTGTACCCACTTCCCTGCTTCACTCTTCAGGTGCCCACATTCCAGGGCTAAATGGCACCCTGGTTCAGGATTCAGGGTACTCTATTGAACATTCATGTATGGGTATCATAACTGCTGGTACCACCATTATGTTGAGGGGGAGGCAGACCTCAAGATAGTTTTATAATTACAAGCAAAATTATCCAAAAGGTTAATGTTTGAAAAGAGAGATTAAGGGGCCAGGAGCCCACATAGAACATTCTCAGAAGAGTCAAATGACTGAGATGGGATTTAAGAAACTCCACAAAGCCAAGAATGGATAGGGAAAGGCCATATGGAAAACCTACAGGGACCTTCCTTAGGAAACTTTCTGTCCTTCCCTGTGCCAGGCACTATGTAGGGTGACCATATGTCCTGGTTGATCTGGGATAGCTCCCATATATGTTGGTTGTCTAGAGTTTAGTGTTTGTCCCAAATATGTCCCAGTTTGGATGAAAGATTGTGCTGCAATAGTATGTGTGATATTATATTTATCAAATTTCATCATTAGATTGTGTACCTGTCCACTGCATTTGCATGCACGCGCGAGCACACACACACACACACACACACACACACTCACTCACCTATACATAGGACTATGTCATTCTTAAGGCACAGAGTTTCTTTTGCATTTATCCTTTGCTGCTAGCACACTGCATAGCCCTGGCATTTATACATAGATGTTCGGTCGCTGTTTCCTGAAGAAGTAAATAAACAGCAGAAAAAAATGCTTCTTAAAATTCTGACACCTCTTAATCCCAGTTGTCTATAGTCCATGCCTCTACGGTGCTCCAAAACATCTTTGTGCATATTTTGAGTTTGTCTAAGGGCCAAGAGATCTGAAGTATTTTTTCCATAGCCTGACTTGGCCCCAGAAGTTGACAAAAGTGTCATCTCATTAGAAGCTATTTGAATAGAAATTATAGCCTTGTTCTTGGAGCGTAGACTTGAGAGCACTTCATAAGACAATCACTGCTAAATATCTGCAGAGGAACAACCTTATTGGCTTCTAAAAGCCCATCTCAGGTCAAAGTAACCTAAATTCCTCTCAATACAATTAGAACCTCAATAGGTTGAGAGAAACAACAAGCTTCCAAGAACATGAGAACCTTAAAGGAATGATAAATAGCACCACTGGAGGTTAGAGAGGGCCCTGGGGGAGGGTAGACAATTATCGATGGTACCATAAAGCATCATGGAGCACAAAGCCACCCAGGCTGGATAGAGAATAGTCAGCTAGCCGCCCACTCAAGAGAGAAGGGAGAAGGGAACAAATGCAGAACTGTCAACTTCCTCTGGGTTCTCTCTTGTACTTTTCTGTCCTTTCTGGTTTAACTGAGGATCAGAAATGGGCATGAGCTCATGGGCTCTATCACTTGGGCTTCCATACTTTCTTAATAACTGATCTTCCTGGATGTACTTTCTTCACTCTGTACCTCCTTCCTGTTTCTCCTCTATTACACACACACACACACACACACACACACACACACACACACACTGGAAATGGGAAGAAAGGGAGAGACAGAGAAAGACCAAGAGATAGAGAGAGACAGAGAGATATGCAGAGGGAAGTATCCCTTGGTCTAATTTCTCAAACCATGTCCAGAAGTCAAACGGGGAATGACTATGTGGTACAGCCAGAAGAAAAATGAGGGCAAGTGACTCAAGTTGTCAGGATGGGCTGCTCTCTTGGAGTTTATGGAAAGGATTCCTCTTCCTCCTGACCCAGTGCTCAGGTTTTCAAATCCTTGTTTGTTTTGTAGAAAAACAAAGCAAAACAAACAAAACAGCAAAAACTCCTCTGACCTGTCTGTAATTTCTGGTCCTTCTGTTCCCTCTTGTCTTCTCCTCAACTCTGAGAAATGTAAAGCCATAATAAAACTCAAGTCCTTACCATATCAATGTTTCAAAGCATTGAGGACAGCAAAAGATCACATCATTAACAAATGCACGAATGTAAAACAAAAAGGGAAGGAGGTGCTAGGCCAGGTGGTTGATCTAATCTGGATGTGAAAGCATCATAACAGGAAACAGAGGTTTTGGTGTTTTATTTTTTTAAATCCTTTACAGAAAAATGAAAGATTATCAAAGGATGGAGATCTAAGAGTTCATTCCCACCTTCAGCAACCTGCTGTGTAAAAGGCTCAGGAAAAGTGCCATAGCTGGGGAGGAGGGATGTTTCTCCAAAGCTTCCTTTGTCATAGTCTAAGTGTCTAGATGACTTCTGAGGAAGGAGAAAGATGGAGACAGACCACATCTTGTCTTCAGACAAGTTCCTGCCAGGTGATGGGCCTCCGTGCGCAATTGTCCACAGAAGCAAGCTGTAGCTCCTGACTTAGAGGGTATTATTATTTTTACTTGTTTGGGGTCTTTGCTTTTGGTTTAAGATGGGGCCTCCTATAGCCTAACCTAATTTCAACTTACTATAGAGCTGAAGCTGGCCTTAAACTCTCAACTTCCCTACCTCTGGCTCCCTGAGATTACAGGTATGTGCCACCACATCCATATTCAGTCATCTCTTCTGCCTTTCTTCTTACCCACCTCACCCCATAAAGGAGCCAAGTAGCTATTTTCTGAGGAGGCTAGAATTCCAAAGAGGGAGGAAGAATGTGGATAGAGGCAGAAAGAAGGGATGAGATGAGGAACAAGACATGAATAATTTGACCTTCCTCTCACAATCCCACCAACTTAGACCACACAAAGGACAAACATAGATCCTTACCTAAGCATATTTCTACCATAAGTACTAATAGAGAAATGGAAAATTCCATAGAATTCAATTAAAGACAGCTAACCAGAATAATCTCCCCCACCCCTCAGCCCCCACCAATGTTGACTTGCTATGAGACTGACATGGAGAAAATTCTACTCAATTCATTGGCACTGTTGGGCAGTGGCTTAGCAATTCCATTTTATGAAATTTTCATTTCTCTAAAGTACAAAATTATCTCCTGACAAGTTCTGATTTATTCTTAAAATGAGCTGATTTTTAAAATCATACAATAGCTTTCACCCCAAAATAATTTAAACTAATCCTTCAAAACAGGGTTTTGTGACAAGCCTGGCTCTTCCCAACCTCACCCCAGTGAGTACAGGACACTCGAATGAGAAGACAAGAAATTGTTCTCTGACTTCCTCTGCCACCTGCTCAAGGCCATAAGGCCCTTCTGCCTGGAAGCTCACTTATCCTGACAGAAATTAAAGTTTTAAGCCATGAGAACTATTTTCCAATGTATGAATCTATATTCAATACTTCTCTGTGGCTACTAAGTTCAGGAACTTGTTCATCAGTGACCCATGGTTCAATGGTCTTCATCATATTCCTGGATAAGAGACTGAACCCTAACCTCAAACCCCAGACTGACTTCTGAACCAGTCCAGACTTCTGTCCCAAAATGATTCATACATGTGCTGGAAGACTTACCACTTCCTCTCTAAACACCTCATGAATTTGTTTCCTTTATCATACAAATCACAGTGAAGTAAGACAAAGACAAGGTTTCATTCAGTTATCTTTCCCAAATCCCAGAATAGGTGCTGTTTATTTAAATAGCTGTTAAATCCATGAAGGAAAAATTGAATGAATGGATGAATGAATGAATGAATGAATGAATGGAGTACACTGGTTCCAAGTGAAAACAGTTGGCCTGTCTTGGTCTTCCACTAACAAGTCAATATCTCAAGTACTGGGGACAGGTCTGTTTTAAAGTGTCCATCACTCATGTC
The DNA here is from genome assembly GCA_019843965.1 of Rhynchomys soricoides. Lineage (NCBI taxonomy): Eukaryota > Metazoa > Chordata > Mammalia > Rodentia > Muridae > Rhynchomys > Rhynchomys soricoides. Next base: position 4,481,031 of record JADRCH010000106.1, on the reverse strand, counting down.
TACTCCCAGGAGCTTCAAGCTCTCCTTCCTGTGACTTATCAATATTCCTGCCATTGAGCTTCACTGTAGAGTGGACGGCTCCTCCAGAGTTAAATGACAGGCAATTGAAAACTAATGAGGTGAGAAATGTTCCCACTGTGAGTGCACTGGTATCCACAGTTAAGCTTGTCACACCTCTGGTATTCCAGGAAAGGTCTTCTGAGGTCTCCTAAATGAAGAGGTGGTAGCAAGGTAGAAAAACAGCAAAAAAGAAGCCTAGCACTCTCTGCTTCCTGTTTGTCATTGTAGCATCGGCATGCCACTAGCAGAAAGAGGTAACCTGTGGTGCACCTGGAGCTGTACTTCATCATGATTAATGATCCAGGAAATTCTCAAAAGCATAGAGTATGAATTCTACTCCAGATTCTCTGACTGTGAGAAGCAGAATCTGGATTATTTATTTATTTATTTATTTATTTATTTATTTATTTAAAAATGTATTCAAGAAAAGATCATAGCTGGCATAATTATTCCCATGACCAAAGCTGTAACGTAAAAGTCAGTAAACTATGATCCAAAAGCCATAAGCAGCTCACTACTTGCTTTGGAAAATGAGGGTTCATGGGTGCATAGCCAAACCTTCTTCATGTGCCTGCTTGTGGCTCCTTTCTCTTGCAAGGGTAGAGTTGACTGGGACCCCCAAAGCCTAGAATACTTGTTTTGTGGCCCTTAATAGATAGCTCTTTACCCATTGTTCTAAGAAAAACTGGACCTAGCCATATCTAGAGTTAGTTAAAGCCACAAACTCAACACTGTTATTTGAGGAGGAAGGAGTTCATCATCCCTTATATAGAAAGCCAGGACTTGCCAGGCCTAAGAACTCAGGCTCCTGTAGATGGCACTGTGTGTGGTTGACAGGCAGACCTACAAGGTAAGGATCTGAGGTCGAGGTCCCATGAGGTGGTCTCATTTGAAAATTAGATTCTTGTTCTCAATCTACACCCTGGTAAGGAATGTGAAGGGTGTGCACAGATGAGTCAGCCCTCTTGGTTTACTTTGGTATTGGTATTTGATGTGTCTTGGTGGAGTTTTTCTTTAAAAAATTTTATTGTTTTGAGAATTTTATACATGCATATAATGTGGTGTAATCAAGTCTACCTCATATTACCTCTCCTCCAATCCCCCTGTCTCACTTCTAGTCCCTCCCAACTTCAGGTGTTCTTTTTTTTTTTTTTTTATTTTTTAACCCACGGAGTGTACTTAGTGCTGTCTGCATTTCCTTATGGGGACATCTACTAGATCATGGGTAGCCTCTGGGAGTGGGGATGGGGTTCATCCTTAAAGGAAACTGACTGTCCCTCTCCCAGCAGCCATTAATGGTGCTAGCTTCTATGCTAGATATGAAGACTCCATAACCACCTGCACCCCTGTGCTGGAATTTTTGTCTGGCTTGGTTCTTGCATCCTGTCATAATCTCTGTGAGTTCCTGCGTGCAACTGTCCTGTTATGTCTGGAAAGCACTGTTTCAGTGAATTCATCATCCACAGCCTCTGGCTCTTAATCTTTCTACTCCCTCTTCTGAGATGATCCTTGGGAGGAGTGTGTGATACAGATGTTCTGTTTAGGGATGAGGCTTCTTGTTTTTTAAATGTCTATACCCCACCTCTGTCAACAAACAACTACAAAATGGTGTGAGAGAGGAGAAGGAAGCAGGCTTGTGGGGAAGGGAATAGATATTCAGAACTCCAGAGGCTTCAATATTCAAAATTAAGAAAATAGAATCACTAATTCCAGGCTCTAGCCAGGGTGCTCGCGGGCATAAATCACCCGAGATCATCCACCTTGCCAATCACTCTGTGGACCTGAGACCTCTTCTTCTCATGGAAGGATACTATCTGCCCTCTGCTTAGAAGTAGACAGAGCTGGCAGTGTGACCGCGTTCACACAGAAGACGAGGATCCCAGCCTGGTGGATCCAGAGTGGCTAGCTGTGCATTCATGAGTTTTAGCCTGCTGTCATGCTCAGAGCCCCTCAGGAGACCATCTGTGCCAGATCTGGTATCTGCCCAGCCTTCCATGTCCACCAGGGTACATTATCCCAGATGTTCAGGGGCAAACCGCAGTCAACACCAGGAGTCCAGGCAGATTTGCATTACTTTAAAAAGGAGTTGAAAAACACAACGTGTGTCAATCAATGTAATCTGTTCAGCTGGCAAATGAAACTAGGCCTCAGGGAAATCCCAGGTCAAACATATCCACCAAGAGCCAAACAATCTGGGAGCTTTGTCTGAAATAGCTGTTGGTTCGAGAGAGCTGGGGTCATGTGGCCTCCCAGAAACATCTTTTTTTTTTTGGTTTTTCGAGACAGGGTTTCTCTGTGTAGCCCTGGCTGTCCTGGAACTCACTCTGTAGACCAGGCTGGCCTCGAACTCAGAAATCCGCCTACCTCTGCCTCCCAAGTGCTGGGACTAAAGGCATCTTACACTAGGTCACTGGAGAGGAAAGCAACTCTCTACGTGAGAAAACTCCGACTCTTGATTCTGATATAGGATCAAAGCATATTTTAATTGAACTTGTACACAAGGATCAGTCAGTCGCAGGTCTGCATGGAAACCCTCAGGAATTAAAGGGTACTTCATCACCTGCTTCCCTCTCCTCTGTCCCCTAAATTCAATAGTACATTTACCATCAGTCCTCAAAGAGTAGGACCCACCATGACTGCTGGGTGTCTCTGGCCTCACAATCTACCCTCCCCCCGGGGGGTGGTGTCTAGGTTTAGAAGGCTCAGAGGACCACAAAAATCCACTGAAGGGTGGGACAATGACACACTGAGAGCTAGGCCCTTCAAAGTAAGGCAGGGGTGAATTCTCGCAACCTATTGTCTTCACTACTTTCATTTACTACGGGTGCTACTGAGGTTCTCACCCCAACAGACATCTACCCCTAGTTTTGCATCTCAGCATCTCCGCTTGCAGGAACCTGAATCAACCCCCCTCCCACTCCGTCTCCCTGGCGGTCAGACTCCGCCCACTTTTGATCCACAAGTGACAAGCGGGGCTGGTTGTGCCGAGTCTCTGGCGATGCAGAGATAGGATCAGCGCGTTTCTCAGCGTCTTGTAAATAATCTCAGAGCCTCTCCTGTGCGGTGCATTTGCAGCAGCTAGGCGAGATATCCTTCTCCATTTACTTCTCGTCAGGTGGCATTGATGAGGGCTTTTCTCTGCCTAGTTGAGCTGGTGCTTCTCAATAGGGAGGGCTATCTTCATAAATTTGTGTTTTTGGATCACCCACAGCTCAAAGCCCTGCTTTTTGTGTGTCAGTAATAACTGACAGGTCTCTCTCAGGGGCACAATGACTCAATCACGGGCACAGTAGGTCGTGCTCTAAGCACAGCATCACCGCTCAGCCCACATTCTCCTCTGTGATTCAAGACCTTGAACATTATCTGCCTCACCCGGGGCTCCAGTCACTACCCCCTAAATGTCTGTTTGTGTGATTAACTAGACAACTAAGTTCAACGAACACCTAGAAATAGACATATTCCTTAAAAAAAAAAAAAAAATCACAGGGATGCTGTGAGCCAGAGAGCACATTGTGTTGAAGATGCAAAAACAAAACAAAAAAAAGGTCGACTAAAAAAAAATATCTAGTTGGTAGCAGGCTTGCCTGTAAGTGTAAGGGCTGGAACTTGATGCCCAAAACCTACACGAAAAAGCCAGGAATGACGGCATGTGCCAGTTACCCCAACACTGAGAGACAGTCAGATAGGTCCAGGGGGCCCACTGGCCAGCTCATTTTAGCTGAGTTGGAAGCTCTAGGCTGGTGAAAGACCTTGTCTCAAAAACAAAACAGTAAAAAGCAGCTGAGAAATGACCCCCCAAGTTTGTCCACACAGGAGCATGTGCCACACAGAGTGTGCACACAGAATTTAGATGAGGTGTACACCACCAAGACTCTATGTCTAATAATGAAGACTGCACAACGGTGTACAGAGCTCAGAGCCATTGAAAATATAGATCACAGAAAGGTTTCTTAAGTTTAAAGCTGAGCCCTCCCTTCTCAGATTTGTGACCCAAGGCAATCAGACAGTCAGTATCGAATCAGAAAATATGTCATATGAGTTGCTTTTTATCATAAAATATCAGACAAACGCCTAAAGAGGGTTGTTTTAGCTCACATTTCAGAGGGTCTACTGTCTGGAAAGGCAGATGGAACAATAAATTCATAGCAGGGCATGAAAGGAGAGAGGAGAATGCTGGTACCTCTGGCTTTGTCTTTTAATTTCATGAAGGACCCTGTCCTACACTCAAGACAAGTCTTTCTCCCTCAGACATCCAGAAACACTCCCACAGACACACACAGAAGGTGTACCTCGGTCCGTTCTAAATCCAGTCAGGTTGGTAAAGGAGAGTGCCTATTACATCTCCATTGAACTTAAAATTCCTTCTTGGATGACAGTGGGTGTTTGCAAATGATACCAGTCCTCTGAAGGAGAGATCAGGCGTCCCAAGAAACAGAAGCTGCATCTTTCGGAGATTGATGAAAGGGGTAATTTCTCCCCTGCTCATAGGATAGCTGTTGAAATGCAGACATGACAAAGGGACACGTCTGAGACCCCCACAGTGGTAGCGAGAAAAGGTTCTTCAGGGTGATCATTAAATACCCTCGGAGTTTTCAGAGAGTTTACTGAAGAGATATGGGAAAAATAATCCACACTGGGTCTGGAAATGGCAAGCTATCCATTCCATGTAGACCTACAATGTGAGTCTTGCCTGAGTGCAGGCTGGTGAAAGACACGGAAGAGTGTGTTATAATGAGGACCTAGAAGGAGCACCACACAGGGAGCATGGACCTACCATCTGCTATGCCTTTGTTGACTTGCAAATGGATTCTGATTGCCAGCCTCCCTTCCCTTCCTCTTTAGGATGAGATTACCCAGGTTCCTTCTGGGTTTCTCCTCAGTTCAGAAATCCCAAGTGGATAGTCTCAAAACCCCAGTGGTGGTACCTATGAAAAGCATGTTTTTGAGTCATTGCCTCCTAAAATATTTATCTTGAGACCAGTCATCTGTAGTTTCAGCAAAGTCCCCAAGAGCTTACACTGAGGAAAAGCCTGAGGAAAGGGAAACATCATTATTTGGGTTGAGAAGTGGCAAGTAGGCCTTGGGGTAGATTTTTTTTTAGAGGTTGTGCTTTATAAAAGAAGGTTTATATTTCCTTTCTGAAGTCTGTTTATGGAACTTGCCTTGAGCCTAGCAGAAATTGTTAAGGTGCTAACATAGGGTCTTGTAGTTTAATTACAAACAGATAATGGACTCCATGTAAACCTTCTTTGATTTCACAATCAAGACATGTTTGTCTCTAAGGGAACCAAAAGACATATGCATTGTCTTCTGGAAGGTAGTTGTTGTAGTTTGAATATGCTTGGCCCACAGGACATGGACCTGTATTACGAGTAGGTGTGACCTTGTTGGAAGAAGTGTGACAGTGTGGGGATGGGCTTTAAGGTCCTATGCTCAAGCCCTGCCCGATGCAGAAGAGTCCTCTCCATGCCGTCTTTGGATCAAGATGTAGAGCTCCCAGCTCTTTCTCCAGGACCATGTCTGACTGCAGGCTGCCATGCTTCCTGCCATGATGGTAATGGATTGAACCTCTGAAACTGTAAGCCAACCCCAATTCACTGTTGGCCTTTATAAGAGTTGCTTTGGTCATGGTGTCTCTTTACAGCAATAAAACACCAACTAAGGCAGTAGTAATGATTTTCCTGAGCATTTATTATATTCTGGCAACTTCAATATGCATTGTTAAATGTGAACCTTAGGAAAAGTTAGTTATCATTATCATGTGTTTGGTTCAAAGAAGTCAAGGCTCTTCAAACTATGTTGTACACATATATAGAAATGTCACAATGAAACCAATTCATTGTTTTTATTCAAATGCAGTAAGAAAGGGGATGCAATGAAGAATCTAATCCAGAGCTACAGAGCTAAAGGCTGGTCCAGTTATGGTTTGCCGAGGGACAAAGTACCTGCCCTAAAATTTAGTGGCATTTTGTACAAATTCATGTACTCTAGAAAGAGAGGGAGAGTAGATGATATGCGCTCCTTGATGGCTGAGATTTTAGCTGGGAGCTCTGGAAGGCAAAAGATTAGATGGCCACTGGTTGGTATCATCTGGCATCTTGACTTATTTGGCTGGAGTTAATTATGATGAGACAGTCAGCCAGAACCCCTACATATGAACCATTCATGTGTCTTGAGCTCCATCACAAAATGGTAGCCTTGGCCTTCCTGCACAATGGCACAAGGCACAAAATAGGACTGTCTCAGACGAGCCTGGAAGGGGCATTATCACAGTGAAAATCACATAGCTTCCTATTCACCCCATCCTGCTAGTCAACCTGTCACTAAAGTCAATCATGATTCAAAGAGAAGGAATATGGACCCCACCTATCAGTGGAAGGAGCATCAGAGAATCCAGAGGAATGTTTTAAAATATAGGCATGACAGAGGCAAAGTGCTGAGTTTCCACTAAGAAAAAACTAGGCCCTGATTTTGTTGTGATTCCTTCTAGGTCTTTTCTTAAGTTCCTTCAGAGTGCTCCCATTCTCTGTGGTGCTTGCAGAAGTTTGTTGTTATTCATTGTTGCTGTTTGTTGTTTTGTAAGGAAGGGCTGCATAGCTTGGAACTCTGGGCTACAAGCTACATAACCCAATGGGTGAACCAGCTATCTATCCTGTCTCCTACTCTGTTCTTCCCCTGGGCCAACTCGAGAGAACTTTGAAATCTCCACTCCCATCTTTTGCAGAGCAAGCCTTGAGCAACTGTATACATTGAGACAGGACTAGGAGGGGTTTATACATGTCAGAGAGAGTCTCAGAAACAGTAATCATAGAAAATGTGTAGCCCTTTCTCAATATATAAAGATAATAGCCAAGAGTCTGCAGGGCTACACAAGTGCCCACTGTCATCCAGAAAAAATAATTGACAAATCTTCCTGGCAAGCCAACAAGCTTAGTGAAAAGCTTAGCTGCTTAGTGAAAGCCCCAAATTTTAAGATTTTGTCTATGTCCAGACTAGAGGGTGTGGATTTTCATACCCTAAGCTTTCAGGAAGCTGATGAATCCCAGTGTTGACACTTAGACACTGAGAAGTTATAAAGGCTACTAAATGCCTGCCTTGGGAGATCATACTACCTGTCCACATTAGCTTTCCACAGAGAATAAGCAAAGGCAGTCAGATTGTCATGGAACAGTGCAAGTGGAGCTGATCATGTGATCAGGATATGTGACAAGTTGGATAGAAGGGCCTTGCAGTCTGTCTTCGATAGTCCTGGACATAGAAGCTGGTAAGTTCTGGAACAGCTTGGGCAACCACACCCTTGAAGTGGTACATATCCTCAACCAACATGAGGCATCACTGTGTGAGAGGACTGAGCTGGGCTTGGTTAGTACCCATCTCCTTATCTCTCCCCATACCATGGCTGTACATCACCCAGTGAGCTGTAGAAGATTATGTCCACTTCTGGTTCTAGTGGTGTTATATAGCTAAGACAGTATTGTGTGCTTGGAGCAAACATGGTTGGGCTGTGCTGACCCCAACAAGTTACTTGTCTACATGAAGCTTCTATTTTCAGATTAGAGAACCTTGCAAGCAGAGCTGAAGTAAGAATTAGTCAAGATGATATAAGTCAACATCTGGCATACATGTGCCAATTTTTTGTGACACACTGACAGTTTTAGGTGCCCTATATCATCACAGAGAATGCTGGGACACAGCTACCTTGGATGCCCTGGAGCAAATGAGGAACTCTATCAGAGAGGTGCTGGGTCCCTCAGGCATACTTTTGTGGCTGCAGACAAATACAGGAATCGTGTAGCCCCCTTTCATACCCTCCCCAACACACTTACACACACATTTTCATGTGACACCTTTTTAGATGTTTACATGAAACCAGTAATGTCCTGCCACAACCTAGCAAAATGAATTGATCAAGAATCAATCAATACAAGCTCTAATTATGGGACCCAAACTGAAAAAATGATGGGGGGATGAAGAAGGGAGAATGGGCCCTTGATGGGTGCCTGTAATGAGGTGTCACTGGTCCCCACTGTAAGTCGCTTATAAACATGACCTCACATCTGCAGCTGTCAGCATCCCCACTAGAGCTTAATGAGCTACTCTTTTCTGCCCTGGGGTTAATGTCAAAAGCTGATCATGTTCTCTGCTGAGAGAGGCAATGCCTGACGGTTGGTGAGTTTCATCTACAAATAACCCCATTCTCTCAGGAAATGCATTTCCCCAAAACTCTTGGCAAGACGTGTACCGACTTTCCCATCTGAGCCCTCAATGTCCACCAAATACATTACAGCATTCACCACCTGTAGCCTCTTCCCTAGCTTACTTGGGTGATCAAAAGATTAGCCAAGCCTGACTCTGAAACTTGACTCCAGAATAAAATGATTAAGACAGGAGGCTCAGCATCTGTCTCTTCATGGTTGACTCTTCTGTCACTTTTCACAGTCCAAGTGACAGCTATGTAATCCTCAGATATCCCATCTGAGAATTGGGAACAATAATAGTGCTGGGGAAAACAAACAAACACACAAACAAAACCACCTTCCCCCGTGGAGAGACACTGCACCAAATGGTTTCACACTGGCTCCAACTAGCTGGAACAGAAGCATGTGAACCCAGGACAAGAGACCTTCTCAAGACAGAGTGGAACTCTTGATCAACCAGTAGGCAATGAGAATTGCCCAGTGGGGTTCATTTTTGGCCAGTCCTTAATATAAGCGGCAATTCTTCATTAGCACATAACATTCTTTCTGAGCACATGACACCCTGCTCCTCAGTTGTCTTTTCCCAGCAGGGAGCCACTCTATGGTGTTGCTTCTCCCCTTGGCTGTTAACTACATGAACTCCATGTACTCTCACTATCATAGAGAAGGTCTTTGTCTTTCTATTGCCAGTTTATCCTCTGTTAAAACATCATTTGCTGATAGGGAGGATAATGACATCCTCAAGATGTCCTCATCTCCCAGATCTGTTATATTACTGACAAACATAAAAAGAAAAAAAGAAAGAAAAGAAAAGAGAAAAAGAAAGAAAAAGTAGATTAAGTTTTCTAATAAGATTACAGAGAATACAGTGAATGGTCCAGGTGGACCCAGTATAATCATGGTCATCTTTAAAAGATAAAGAAGTAAAGAGGGAAGATGGCTTTGAAGGTAGAAAACAAGCAAGTAAGTTATAGGCATTTTCTAGAATCTGGAAAAGGGGGAAAATGTGCATTCCCCTTCAGCTTCTAAAGAAGAAGGTAGACTCCTCATTCCTTGGTGGAAGCTACATCAAACTCCTGGGCCTAGATTGTCAATATAATACAGTCATGTTGCTGCAAGCCATCATGTCTGTGGTGATTTGTCATAGCAATGGTAAGAGAGAAACACAAGTACATCTCTCATTGGGGGCTCTGTAAGGATTAATGGAGTTCTTACAGGTGAGATCTTACAGATATGTGCATACAGGTAAAAGACATGTGATGACACATGTCTTTAATCTCACCATCCAGGCGGTAGAAGCAGATCTCTGTGAATGTGATACTAGCCTGGTCTACAGAGTGAGTTCCAGACCACATAGGCTCTTTAGTGAAACTCTGTTTTAAAAGGGGGAAGGGATTACAATTGTAATTGTTTTATCAACTCTTCATTCTAGAGCTTTCAATCTTCTTCCTGCTTGTGACCATTCCCAAAGCTTAACTATAACCAGCAGAGTTGGAGAAACAAGAGCGAGCCTTTATGAGTGTTTCCCATAACTAAGCACTAGGCAGGGCACCATGACCAGTGCCTGGCACATGTTCTTTCAGATGGTGTGTGTTTGGAATGACTTCCTCTGGAAAACCAGAGCAAGCCTGAGTCTAAAATGTTTATAAAATCCTAGTTAAGAGTCACCAGCCATTTGGGAGCATCCATTCCCAGTGCCTAGCTCTTCTTTTCAGAGTGGCTACCTGCCAAGGATGCTGAAGAGCCCAGCCTCTGTTCTATCCAAGCTCCCAAGCTCTCAGCCTCATCCTGGAAATCAAACACTCTATGTTGTCCTTGTTCATCTGTCTCTAGTTCATCGTGACCTTCCTGGGGATGAGAACAACAGCTGTTCACCCCTCTGTCCTCGTGCCTGGTTCTGACATGTGGATTTCAGTAAGACTTCCATACATGAATGAAGGGTGAGATTACAAATCAGTTTTGTTTGTTTCTCTAAAATGATGATCTCTCCACCACAAGGCTAAGCAAGTTGGGCCTTTTCCATTGCTCACCCTCATCCCAGCCCTATCTGCTGTAGTCAGATTTGATTTCTCTAGCAACTGCTACTGGAGCTTAAAGCAAATTTCATTAAACTTCTTAATGATGAATAAATCAATTATCCCACTTTGGCTTGTCCAGTGGCAAGGATAAAGCTAGACTATGCTGTGGTAACAAATTAATCCTGAAGTCAGTGGCTTAGCAGAGCAGATGTCCATTTCTCAGTTCCAACACATGACCATAGTGACCCAGAAAAAGGGCTCTGCTCCATATAGTCACCTAGGGACCCAGCATGATAGAAGCTTCAGCATCTTGCAGCTGCATGGCCTGGAACATGACCTTCTGGGTGACCATAGAAGGGCAAAATGAGAGCACAATAGGTCTTACCCCATTCTCATCTGCTTTATATTTTAGCCCAGAAGTGGTACAACTTATCTCTATATAGAGTTCATTAGCTTAAGGTGATTACATATTGCATATAATTAATTGCAAAGAAAGCTGGGAAATGAAGTATTCTTATGGGCCCATGAGGAGGAAAAAGTGATCAATATCATCTACTGAAGGAATGTCTTAAGATGCCTCCTTAAAGGAACATCCTGTCAAGAACAGTGTACCCAAAGATACAGTGGAGAAACATCACTATGGCTTTTGTTTACAAATTAAGATTCTTGAGCTAGAGATGTAGCTGCACTGGTAGGTCGTTTCCCTAACATGTGCAAGTCCGTGTGATTAATTGCTAGCATTTCATAAGCAGGCATGGGAGTATGCACCTACAGCCTTCACATGTGAGAAGGGAAGGGAAAAGAATCAGGGTTCCATAGCCATTCTCACTACATTGAAAGTTTGAGGGTAGCCTGAACTACATGAGACACTAATTTAAAAAGACAAAACAACAACAACAACAACAAAAATCCTCATATTCTTGAAGTGAGTGTATAGTCCAGAGGAAGAGCTCTTGCCTAGCTTCACGCACCATCCTCAGCATCAGGAGGGTTCAGATTCTTCATTTCCACTTTCCCAGACTCTGTCTTGATTTGGTGGGACCTTGGGGGCCCAGCAAATACATTTTTTGCACATTTTCCATGTAATGCGGGTGTTCTTTATACATACTATGAGAAATGATATATAATGACTGAGTCCAGCCAGACCAGCCATTTCCTTTAAGATAGGTAGAGTTCTGGAGTGGTCCCTCTGAACTCTCTGAAGGCATCTGCTCTCATTTAAATTGCTCTAAAAGGCAGTGAACATGGGTAACCCAGAACTACATATTTGGCTGGGTTCTATTTCAGATATGCTTGAAGAGCAAGCACAGTTGAAGACATGCAAGCTTTGTTACAGAGAAAACTGCAGCCCTGTGACGTTGCCTATCCCCCATGTAGGTACCTGTTCAGTTGTGAAGACTGTAGTCCCAGACAAAGTTTAAGTGTTCTGTAGCCATTTCCTTCAAATTGAAACATTCTTTCCTGGAGGAAGAGGGGGGATAGTAAGACCCAGGAAGTGAATAAAACTTACAAGGTTAAGGAAGATCCTGAAACCTACATGATTCTCAAAAGCCCTATCCAGTGTTATAAAAACAATTGCTGCAGAGAGGAGACTCTCTGCCTGGTGGAGCTGTCTAAAACCGTGCAGAAACTCTGGACATGCAGCACTTGTGAATCAGCACCCAAGCAAGCTATGGTTTTTGATGGGATGCCTGCCTGAGTTATTTTTGCTCCTGTCCCTTGACCCAAACTCCTATAAGTAACTACCAATATACTCTCTGGTTGATCAAGTAAAATGTAGAATCATCTCCTTGGTCTGTGACCAATGACTTATCTGGGGTCAAGAGACATTTGTCTACATCTCTCCAGGAAAAGTCACATAGCAACAAGCTTCTAGGAATCAGAATACAATCCAAAACAGCATAAAGATTAAAAAATGTATATGATTGGCTCTAAGGTTGATGGTAATGGGTTAATAAGATAATGCCCTAGAGCAGAGGTTCATCGTTTCATGCAACATATAAAGAAACATTTAACTTTGCAGCGTCTGGTCTGATGGAAGTACTTTTCCTGCAAGGGAACAGGTCTGATGAGTACCTGGCAGCTAAAGTAAGCAAGATTCCAAGGATCACGCAGAAGACAGAGGCGACTGTGAACTATTCTTGAGAGGTAAGATGAAGAAAGAGGAGTCAGACTGGGGAACACCCAGAGAAAGGAGAGAGAGGGTACTTGGGAAAGGAATGAAGGATACCAAGAAAAAGGACATTTAGTTTATTGGGTGTTTTGCTACATGGATGCAACCGTACTAATCTCCATGAAACTCTCTGGGATCACCAATGCTTGGCAGGTTGGCTTTTCTTTGTAAAGGGTCTAAATCCTATATCAAGAGTAGAAAGCCACATCAGGTGGTCTTCAAAGAGTCATGTGGAAGAGTTGGGGATAGAATTGAGCAAACCTGAGGGGTCAAGGACAGCACAAGAAGATCTACAAAAGCAACTAACCTGGGCCCATGGGGGCTCATGGAGACTGAACCACCAAACAAAGTGCATTCAGGGACTAGACTTAGGCCCCCTATATATTTTTACTGGATGAGCAGTTTGTTCTTCATGGGGGTTCCCTAACAAGTGGAACAGGGGCTGTCTTGGACTCTGTTGCCTGCCATTGGGTCCCTTTCCCCTATTTGGACCTTGTTGGACCTCAGCAAGAGACCTGCCGCTGTGACTTGATGTCCCAGGGTGGGGTAGCACACAAGGGGGGCTTCCCCTTCTCTGAGGAGAAGGGGAGAGAGTAATTGGCAGGGGGTTGTAAGAGTGGGACTGGGAGGAGTGGGACTGCAGTCAGAATGTAAAGTGAATAAAAAATCAAAATAATAAAATAAAGAGTCGAAAGCCAACTCAAATATAAGCCTTTCTCCCAGATTTGTGCAGGATACTCGATAGCTACAGGCATTGGACTTAAAAATAGTGCAGAAAAACTGCTCCCCCTGAGTGAGAAGAGGAACAATATGTGGAGGTCGTAGAGAGCAGCACCTGGCAGGACTGTGACTAAGCCATCAGCTATACAGGATGGGACATGTGAGACTTGCTGATGAATGGAGGTCAAGTGGTACCTAGGAGCTCCCCTAATGTTAGAGTGGAGGGTTAGCGGGTATATAGAGGCAGAGAGATTACCTAGAGTATACCATACATGTGAACAAATGGGCATAGGAATAAAGTAGTAGTAACAGAGCTGATGAATAATAAAAATGTGTGGACCTACTATGTGTGTGCCTTGTACTTAGCACTTTACATATATTAATTTATCCTCTAAATAATCCATGATGTGGTTATATTTTTTACTTCTCTCTTATGGAAACCTGAGCCCAGAAAGAGTGAATTACTCAAGGTTATGCAGCCAGCACTGGCAGAGTCATGATTTGAATTTAGGCAGCATGCCTTCAAGGTCTATGTTCTAAACCACTGCCCTTTAATATATGTAAAAGTGTTTTACTAAATAAATTGTAAAGTGCTGAACGATGCAATGTATCACTAGGCTCCTGGCTGTCTGGACAAGGTATTAAAGCAGAAGAAAGTAAGAAAAAACAAGTAAGAACTGAAAATGCAATTTAAAGAAATTGCTACTTAACCCATGACCTCCCCCTAGGTGGGAAGAAACATACATCATGCCCAGCATCCCAGCCATGCTTCCCAGCAACAAATGCTGATCTAGGGGCTTCTCTATAGAAGATCACAAACATCAGTCAGTCCTTAAAAGTCTCTAAACACCAGACCAAGCACATTGCTAAATCCAGAACATTACAGAGCTGGACAGAGAAGATAAGAATAGAGGGATACAGTATCATAGTTGGTTGGGCTCATTCAGCACTAATGGATGATAGAGTATCAGTTTAAGGGAACAAAGGGCCAAGAGCAACACAGACATGAGCAGAAGATGCACTCAGAACAAAATGTTGACACACTGACATACCTTGAAACTGAGATTCCTGTCATAGTTAGAAACATGAGCATTAGTACCAAACAATCTAACCAAATCCATAGTTTTACCCACCAGAAATACCCTAGTACCAGATGCAACTGAAAATTCCTCCTCCAAGTGACTAGAGTTCAAAGGTCAAAGCAAAGAAGAGTTTCATTGCACTATAGCCAGAATGGGGCCCAGTAGAGCTGCTCTATGTGGTCCTATGTCTCTGTCAGGCATGGGAGATAGCTATGCAGCATGTGAAGCAATCATTCCCCATTTCTGTGTCTACATTTAGTCTTTGTTGATATATTTATGTCAAATCTTGATCATCACACTTTCCTACAAGTTCAGATGTTTTCTTCCAAGCACATTAAATTAAACACATGTTATTGCTAAGAAACTGAGTTCTCAATTTACTCTATTTTGTATGCATTTCCTAAAATGTCTTGATGACATCTCATCATGAACTGTAAAACTGGCCCTCATGTTTTTCTTGTGTGGACCACAAGAGAAAGCAAATTGGACTTCCTAGGATCACCAATGGAGATGGTGAGCCCCTCCACTCACATCATAAATAGGCATCTATTGTATTCAATAGACATTGGGAACTCCAGAGAAGCCAAAAGGGGAATTTGTTCAAATTCAAGTAATTTTAGTTAAAGAGATCCCAAATTACCTTACTTGGACTAGAAAATACATTAGCAGCCTATCACATTAATCTGTGAGGCTGAGGACAAAGACACCCTATTCAATATCTAAAGTAGCTCTACAAAAAGATGGAACTTGATCCCAGTCACATAGGTTGTCCCCATGGTTAGGCTTGAAGGTGGTTCTTGTGGCATATTAAGATGAAGCACCATGTACCAATCCTTAAGAAAATACAAAGCAAAGTTCCAGACACATGCTTGGTGAGTAAGAGTGTAAGAATTTGTTCCATAAGAGGATCTGGGTCTGGGTCACAGAATTAATGTAAAAAGTTTAACATGGTCACATACATGGCTACAACCAAAGAATTGCAAAGGGGCAGAGACAGAAGGATCATAGCAGTTTGCTGGTCACTAGTCTAAGGACAGGTTCAGAAACAGTTCTTGTTTCACGGGAATGAGGCAGAGGGTGATAGAACAGGACATCTCTGGTCTCCACACATACACATGCATACACACACACACACACAGAGAGAGAGAGAGAGAGAGAGAGAGAGAGAGAGAGAGAAACCCACACACCTGTGTATACACTATATTCACACATATGCATGTAGATACACAGTGAAAGAGAGGGAAAGAGGGAGAGAAAGAGGTAAGAAAAAGAAAGGAAGGAGGGAAGGAAGGAAGGAGGAAGGAAAGAAGGCAATGTATAAATTAATACAATCATTATTGTAACATTTGAAATTCTTCAACAACAAATATAGACTTTCTTTTGCCATGAGAGCCCAACCTCTGAGAGGTTCCACAGGTTCCCAAAACAGCGCCCTCCAGCCAGGGAATAATTGCACAGAACTTGAGACTAAGAGAGGCAGCTCAAATTCAAACCATGATATGATGGAAGAGCAAGCTGTACATCTTTTCTCTTAGCCGGTCTCCCTACATGGAAGGCCTCATTACGGAGATGCCTGTCTGTCCTCACCTACTCCTCTCCCAGACCCTGGATGGCCACTGACACTTCATAGCCACATCCAGATATGGATGGTTTACACAAGAACAGGGGTCTTGTAAAGAGGGCTACCCCAGTGCTGGTGGTGTAGATATACAGGGATCTCATGTGACACTTCCATATTGTTATCTCTGGGTCTGATGTACTCTGTCTCTGGGTGGAACAGGAATAGGAAAGAACTTCCACATGGGCTCATATCACCCCTGGGATGGGCTATGAGTGTCAGTTTCACATCTGGGTCTTCTTTAATGCTTGGTGCTGCATAGTGTCATTGTTCCTGTTCACAGACAGGATTGTAGAGGCTAGGAGACAGGAGACGAGAAGGTTCGCCACAGCTGGAGCAGAAAACTTACAGATTTCCCCACCCTGTAATTTATAAGTAGAAATCATTGTACTGTGAGTAAGAAGTTGGATCCCATTTGTTTCTTCTGTATGGACACATCCTACCTATGATGAGGACTTGGAAAGGGGGAAAAAAAAACCTTCTAAGGGAAGATCCCTTCAGCTTTGCCACATTGTCACAAATGGATAATCACATGCTCTATGACCCAAAGCTACCTCAAATAAGTATTCAAACTGGGGAGTCTTATAGAAACCATTATTTATTGTCTTTGATGACTTATTTAAAACCTCTTCCTGGCTGAAAGGGATTACAACCTCACGGGAAGAACAGTATCAACTAACCGGATCACCCAGAGCTCCAGGGATTAAACCACTAGCCAAAGAGTACACATGGAGGGATCCATGGCTCCAGAATCATATGTAGCAGAGGATGGCCTTATCTGACATCAATGGAAGGGGTGGTCCTTGATCCTGTGGAGGCTTGATGCCCCAGTGTAGGGGGATGCTAGAGCTAGAGCGGTGAGTCGGGAGTGGGTTGAGTGGGTGGAGGAGCACCCTTATAGAGACAAAGGGCAGGAAAGAGAATGAGATAGGATGGGGACTTGTGGAGGAGTAACCAGGAAGGGGGATATCATTTGAAATGTAAATGAATAAAATGATTAATAAAAAATAAAATAAAATAATAAATACTGTCTTCTGAGCATGACAGAATCACTGCATACATGAACTGAGAGCAGCCATGCTGGCCCACGTGAGTCCTACACAGACCAATCCATTCTAGCATGGGACGAAAGGGGAATCAAGAGGTTATGGACAATACAAATTGGACACAGTGGGTTATTTTCTTAAAGGATGCAATGAAGTTGAGGAGAGAGGATGAGGGACGAATTAAGGGAAAGAGTAGGGGTGAATATGATCAAAGAGATTGAAATCCTCAAAGATTTAGTTAAACTCTTTTTAAAACATGTAATAAATGAATAAACATCTTCATGGCTTGCAGGTACTCCTAGACATATCTAGAGATTTAGGCTTTTTCTACTGGCTGTCCCACTCCCTGGGGACTTTGTGGGTCTTGTCACTTTCATTGGCTCTGCCTGGCTCTGGCTCCAGATCTTTTACCTGGACCTTACCCCTGGACTTTCTGCTTTCCCATCTCCTCCCCCACCCCCTCCGAGTTCTCAGTCAGCAGTAAATTCATTCCAGGCCCGGACCTCTAATCCTTCATTTGAATGCTTTCCAGGATTCCTGTGGGTGGTGACTTCTAAACCCAATCCTGATCCTCTTTGCTAAACTCTATTGTGAGTCAGTGGAGCAGAAAAGGTGGCAGATGTAGAATCAGGTATGCCCAGTAAGAATGCTAAGCACTGCCACTCACCAGCATAGATGAATTAGTTACCTATACTGAGCCTCAGTTTCACCATCCATACAATAGGGTTAATCGTAGTTACCCCCACTACTGTGAAAATGACATGGGATCAAGGGCATGCCTACTGCATAATAAGCTCAATAAACCTCATTCTCAAATAATCTACACCTTTAAGAATGTTTCAGTACAACAGATTACCCAGCATTAAACCATCAAAACCATCTATAGCAATTCTGTTAATACACACCCCAGACACATAATTTGGGATGGTGGGTAGAGGATTGGTTGGAAGGCTACCTTGCTCTACCTACATAGAGGTTAAGAATGTTTCTTTCATTGGTAAAGTTCTATCCTGGAAAGAATCCCACACAAGGACCCTTATTATAGTGAGGGTCACAGCCTTCTGTCTTTCAATATTAGGATAAGAAAAACAAATATGAAACCCTACCATGGAATATCATGGATCTGGATGGTAGGGTATCATCCTTAGTGGACACTAGTCATTGCTATTAACAGATAAGCTGACAATATATCAACCATCTCTCTGTAGGGTATACACACATGAAGAATATGCAACCTTAGTACTATAGAAAACTCTTGACATGGTCCCTGATGATCTGTTATTTATTCTTTTGCATTGTTTTTATATAAGCCCCTCCCCTTGATTGTGGGCTAGATCTGATATCTTGCTTCTAATGAATAGACACAACAAAGAGGCTGGATACCACTTCTGAATTAAGTTACAAAAACCATGTGACTCACTCCTCTCTCTTCTCGCATTTCTTCTGCCCCTCTCCTTGTTAGAGTCTTCACTCTGGTTCTTTTGTGTTTTCTCTGATATAGCAGCTAAAGAGGTCCACATGGTGGAGAACTGAGTCAGGATGATCCTAGTTGGTCACCAGCAAGAACCTGATATCCTCAGCCCAACACTCTGAGAAGAAATGAATGTCCCCAATAATTGTGATTGAGCCTAAGCCTCTCTGATTTCTGAAACTTCCTTCTTAACACCTACATTAAAACCAAAACTTGGCCGCAAAGGAAAGAGGGTAAAGGTCCACTCGAGACCCATTTTTCACATCCATGACATGTAGCACTGTCATTTCACAAGGACCCCTCCCCTAAGCTATTCCAGACCCTGGGTGGAGCACAGTGTCCGATAAGTTTTCAGTGAGCCCCGTAATCATGCAATAAGCTACATGCATTGCATTTTATTATAACATTAGTGACAATAAAGAATGATTGGAAAAAGAATAGCATAAAAATCCCTGAGGCAGAGAGGAGTGTAGCCTTGAAATCGATTGCAGGGAGGACTGATGAATGCATAGACCTAAGGAGTCTGTAAGTCTAAAGACTTTTCAGATACTTGATCTTCATGTATTTTCACTCAAATGACCTATTGAATCTGTGAAAAGAGATACTGTAGGACACGTCTGACCTTCTAACTGAACACCTCACAGTAAACAGTTGTCTACTTCTGAAGCCTCATGTCTCTCCTCTTTGTATTAACCCACATCTAGATACATGTCGTTGCAGGCAGCTGGGAATTTTGGAGCAGCCTAACTGGGTGCTTCTGGTGAAGAATATTTCTGTACAGTCAAGATAGGCAGGATCTGCAGTCACTGGAAGTTTCCAACGGAAGTGGAGGGTCAACTTCCAGGCTTATTCTGGTGGTTGAGGACAGGCTTCATTTCCTCATGGGCTATTCCACTGAATACTTCATCATTGTCCCTTGGAGGCATAAGGCTGCTCTCAACAACAGAGGAAGAGGAAAAGAATGGAGAAAGAGAAAAAGATGATAGAAGATAGATAGATAGATAGATAGACAGACATACATGATGGATGGATAGATACATACATATACATACATACATAGATGATAGATGGATGGATAGATACATACATACATGCATATATGATAGATGGATGGATAGATAGAAATACTCAATATATAGATAAGTAGATGATAGATAAGCAGAAAATGATAGACAGTTCCATGATAGATGGTTGATAGAGAATACATAGAAAAGAAATAGACAAATGATAGATGATAAATAGATTTTTATATAGCTAGATGATAGGCAGATAGATGATAGATGGATAGATGATACATGATAGACAGATGATAGATGATAGATAGATAGATAGATAGATGATAGATAGGCAGATGATAGAGTGTCTTACATTAGAAATGATGCCTCATTACTACTGCCATCACCCATGTCACTCAAATGAAGGGAATTACACAGTATGAGTCCTAGGAATTTTAGGTCACTAGAAGTGATGTTAAATTGCCAAGTTCTCAGTCTCTTTTCACAGTCAATCAAAAAATCTCATGAGTGGAGCCAGCAAGATGTCTCCTCAGGCAACAGCACTTACCACTAAGACTGGCAACTTGAGTTCAATCCCTAGATACCCCCATAGTATAAGGACAGACATATTCATGCAAGTCTTCCTCTGACGTCCACTCAGGTGCTATAACATATATGTGTGCATGCATGAGTGTGTAAACACACACACACAGTGCATGTGCACACTTGTGCTCTCACAGTGCTATAAAGATGCTTATTGAATTAATGGATAAACTTGCCAAAGAATGTAGCTTTAAAATACATAAATAAATAAATAAATAAACCCACAGCAGCTATTTTCTTTTCCCTTGTGCTCAGTTATTTATAAGGTGACTTCACATAAAGACCCTCACATTTTTATAACAACATTGGTAGAATATCTCATTATCCAACTTTGCAAGCAATTGAACATTAGAGAAGTTTGGTTCTCTGTTCAAAGTCATGTGCAGAATTAATAGTGTAGCTGCGTGTAGACCTGGACCTTCAGAACCTGATCATTTATGTGCAGAAAATCAGTTGCTCCATGAGATTCATGCCTAGCTTCATTCTCAAGCTCCTATACTTCTGAGCCTCTCATATGGTAAATCAACAATTAAATGAGCAGCATGTGGTCCCTGTTGCTAGAGTCAGCTCATAAAAAAAAAATCCCTTTTCTGTGTGTTGATTAGTCAGAGAAATCTTGGTGTCTGTGACAGCTCAGACAGGGGGCCCAGAAGGTGCTATAAAGACTCAGGTTGGATCCACACCTGCCCATTCTGAAGAAATCCTCAGCTGTTGTTGTAGGTTAGCTTCCCGTATTTCGTTTTTCATAATAGCTCTGCTGAGGTTGATACCAAATTGGTTTATCATCTGTAAAATGAGCTGGGACTGCTCTCACCTTGAGAAAAAAACACTCTGGTCTAACTCTGAATTCCCAGCATCTAACAAACAACCAGTGCCTGGTGGTTATGTGCTCTGAAGATCTTCCAATGAGAGCTCTTTGAAATACCTTCTAGATCTAGCATTAAAACACACTGACATCAAAGATAGAAACAGAAAATTAAAAAGGGTAAAACACCTCAGTGGGGATACCTGGCTCAGGTAAACAGTAGATCCTGCTTAATCCAAGCAGTTGGGTCCTTTCAGAATCTGTGGTGATAGTCACAAGTCACCGAAGATACCCCTTATACAACAGGCATACAGGTACTTTTCTATGCACCATGATAACTGTGGGAACTTCATATTGAAAAAAACCCAACTCCTTCTTTTTGAAACCAAGTCTAGTGATCAATATAACCACCAAAACTTAATTTAACTGAAAAGTTTAGCACCTATAAGGTATGGGGTCAGCTTCTGGATAAGTCAGAGGTTTCTGAGATGCAGACACCAAAATAGAACCAGATAGCAAGATACCATTGGAATAAATGCCAATGGCTAATAGAATAGGAGCAAGCAAGCAAAGAGAGTGTTCTGTCAGAAGCACAAAATAGATGCCTGCAACAGAGGGAGGAAGGTAGGGAAGGAAGAGTGTAGTTTATAGTACAGTCCCAAGATAGCCTTGGGAAGCTTGTGGAGAGAACCCAGTCTAAAGGAGCCTTGGAAAAGCATGACCACAGGCAAGAACAATAGAGAATCTTGGGCCATGAGCATTATAGAAGAAGCTTAGCTTTTGCCAAGTACCGTCCAGGGAGACCCAGAGGTATAGTAACAAGGGTTCTCCACTGAACCTCCAGCAGTTTCTCTTGAAGGGAGAGGCACACATACAGGAACATAGTAGTCACAAATGCTCTTTTGAGTTCCAAAAGAACATGTATGCATAAGATACGGTGTTTTGGTTGGAAGTCTTTGTTACTTTTTAAAAGGTGATATTATAGTGGTCATGTTTTTTTTTTTTTTTTTTCATTTAAAATAGGACATCTATAGCAGAGGGAAACAAAACATTACCTCAAAGATGTTTACATAAAAGAATTTGATAAACAAATCAAAGTTTTGGAGTATCATATTAATTGCTTTTATCATTGAGGTGACTTGATACCTTATAAGAATCGATTTAAAGAAGGTAGGACTTATTTTGATTCACAGTCTGAAAAGGTATAATTTCATCATGGTAGGGAAAGCATGGCTGAGTTTATGGTGCCTTGGAGCTATGGCAGTAGGTGCATGAGACTACCTATCTACATCTCAGCAGAAAGACTGGAGTTGACCCGTTAGGTCCATACTAATTTTTTTTTTTTTTTTCGAGACAGGGTTTCTCTGTGTAGTCCTGGCTGCCCTGGAACTTAACTCTGTAGACCAGGCTAGCCTCAAACTCAGAAATCCGCCTGCCTCTGCCTCCTAAGTGCTGGGATTAAAGGTGTGCGCCATCACTTCCCAGCTAGGTCCATACTAATGACCCACTTCCTCCAGGTAGTCTGTACTTCTTAAATGTTCTGTAACTGCCTCTCTCCTGGAGATCAACTACACCAACACATGACCCAATGGTGGATATTTCACACTCAGATGAAGACATTCCACCCCTAGCTACCACAGGATCATATCCATCTTGTAATGCAACATGGCATTCAGCCCACCCTGTTCCTTGGAGTCTTTAAGTTCTGACACCACTCAAAGGCCCAGAATCAAGTCTCTTCTAAGACTCAAAGCAAACTCTTAACTAAAGATACTATGAGATTCTATAAAAATAAGAACAAGTTACATGGTCCCAGTGTACAATAGCATCAAGTAAACATCCCCATTCTAATTTCCAAAAATGATAGTGGATGGATGGATGGATGGATGGATGGATGGATGGATGGATAGATAGATAGATAGATAATATGGGAACAGAAAGACAGAAAGGAATTACTGGACCAAAGCAAGACTGAAAACCAGCAAAACAAACACTAACTCCTATAGTTTCCTATCCCACATCTGGGGCTCAGAGTGGCATCCAGACTCCAACGAGCTTCAATATCCTTATCCCTGTGGTTTCGCTGCCTGTAGGATTTGTGAGCTCTTTCTATACCTGCAAATTCTCTCAGCATCTTCAATATCCTGGCATCTGCGTTGCAGCTTAAGCCTTAGCTTTCACAAAATCCATACGTTTCCTTAGGAACTCCATGCTACCCCTTGCTGGTCTCAATAGCCTTCTGGAGCCCTTGCACAAGCCTCTGAGACACCACAACTATTGCATTTTCTATGCCTTCAAAGCCAGCATCCTGTGGCTGCTAATGCCAAGTTCTGCTACCATGTTGAGGTATATGTCCTCATATATCTTTTACCACAGCCCCAGCAGCCTCTGTGCTCTTTAGTGGTTGGACCTGAACACATTTCTATGAGAGACTATGTTCAAGCAGAGAACCCCTGGGACAGACACACTGGTATTGTGCCTTCTAATAAATTTTCATTTTAACACCATAAAGCCTTTTGACAGGTGAGGTCTTGCTCTCAAAGCATCTTTCTTATTGTCCCAGTGCAGAGTGAATGTCTTCTATTGAGCCATACAAATGTCTTTAACAATCAGCACAGCTTTGTTTACAGTTGTTTCATTCCCTCAGCATAAATTCACTGGTTTCCTTGTCAAACTGTACCTTTTCCACCTCTTTCTGTTCCAGTTTCTGTTCTTTTCACTGTGAATCAGGCTAAAAGCAATGAGCAGTAACCACTCCACAAGCTGAATACTATGCTGCGTTGAAAATCCTTCTATCTAAAAATGTCAGTCCACTGAAAATCCTTCTATCTAAAAATGTCAGTCCACTGCCTTTTAATCCAGCCTTACTCAAGTTCTAAGGGCAAATGTAGCCAGATGCTTTTCCACAAAGGAATTATATATGGCTTTAGCCCAATTCCTATTAGAGTTCATATATTTCTCTGAAACTTCATGAGTCTGGCCTTTTCTGTCCACCTTTCTACAGGCATAATCATCTAAAAGCCTCATTAGAATGAATATATATATATTCATATCATTATATATATTCATATATATATTCATATATATATAAATGATTTTTCTAGCCCAAATCTCAAAACTCTTCCATATTTCCCCTGCAAAATGGTCCCAAGGCCATAAGCCACATGGTCAGGTTTATCACAGTAATTACCTTTCTGGGTACCTTTGTGTTAATTAGTTCTTGCTACCATTTACTATAACTAAATACTTGGTAAGAAGTAGCCTAAGGGAAGGCAGACTTATTGTGACTCATGGTTTGAGGAACACAATCTGTCATGGAAGTGAAGACATGGCAGAAATCCTGGTGGGTTGTGGCTGAGGCAGCAGCAACATGAAGCCCCTTATTTTACATCTTGGCAGATGAGGAAACAGAGTTCAGGCTAGAACTGGAACTTGGATACAAGCCATAAGTTCCCCACCCCAGTGACCCATTTCCTCTGGTAGGCCCCACTTCCTAAAGGTTCCATGACCTTCCAAAATACTGCCACCATTTGCAGAGGACTTTTTCTAATCAACCCGCAGCAGCCATTGTAGACTGAATGAGTGGCAGGAGGTATATGATGGATGGAATGTCTTACAAAGGAGAATAGATTTGAAAAGGCATTCTATCTAAGTCTGTGATGGTGGAGACCACTAGGGGTTCTAATCAAAGTCCTCGGATTCCTAAGTACTAGAGAGATAGTAGAAGTGAATCTGTGCATCAAACCAAGGAAAGAGGAGAAAATGTTTCAGCACAGATGAAAGAGATATTTTTTAAAAGAGGCTGTCATCTTGTGCAGAAAATCTAAACAAGCTGAGGATATTACTTTAATGCTCTCAAAATTCCAGCCTTACTAGGAAAAGAATCTTTTCATCTCATCTGTTTTCTATGACAGAACATACTTCATTCAAAAATAACCAAAAATAACAAATCACATAGAAGAAAAATATTACTAAAATGAATTGACCAGTGATTTACCTTCTTGAGCTCTATTAAAAACTTGCTAGGTAACTTGGATGAGCTGGCTGTAGTCATGAATGGATGTGATCATACAGAGCAATATAATTCAAATAAAGTTTGGAGAATATTCCACACCCACACAAAAGAGCTTCAAATACTCTGCTTCTGAAATTGCTTTGTCATGTCTCAGACATCTAGCATTCAAGAGATATTTCTTACTACTTTCAAATGGTTTGCTTACAGGAAAGGTGGTCCTACCATTCCTTCTAACTTCTTTGTTCCAGTCTCCAGGTTAGAAATTTTTTCTCACCAAAACTGTACTTAACATCAGATATAAGACACTGACTGGATTGCTGAGGTCCCTTTGCATCAGGATGTGATTTCTCCATTGAGGTACACAAATGTGACATCAGTTTTTGCTGTATTGGTAGAAAGCAATTCATTTTTATTCTCTTGGAGTTAAGATCTATTCTAGATGACTGAACTTGCTAGGCAACCCATTTCCAGATAAATGAGGTCTTGGATAATCTTACCATGGTAGACAATTAAGGGAAACCTGGACAATTTTAAACAAAGTCCCTTGAGTTCCCAATCCACATCCGAATAACTAATTCCTGGATGTGAGGTCAGTTTTTTTCTGTATCTACATTCATGAGTTTCTCTCTCTCGAGTAGAAAGTATACATGCATGCCTGACATGATTTCTTACACCTCTTCTAACCATGCTTAGTTATTGAACAATAAAGATTGGCTTTGTTTCTAGTCAGAGTTTGTGCTTAGCCAAGCCCTTGCAAGAGAACTGAGCAGAGGAGATGCTGGTCAGCCATATTCTGGACCAGCTTGCTGATATGTTACTCTATTACAGAGACACTACAGAAGTCTCCCCAGAGTACAGCAATGCTTAGAGATGGATGGAAGAGCAAAGGCTGCTAGAGTTCCAGCTGTGTACCAGGCACTAGGCCAGATGCTCTAATATCAATTACCACATTTATAATATCTATATGGCAGAGACCATTAGCTGGATTTTACAGATGAGACTCTCGGGGAAATTAGTGGAATGTGTAAGGTTGTGTTGCCAGAATTGGACAGACCTGGAGTTATAATCCACATTTCATATTTGAAGCTCAATGTTCTTTCCATTCTATATAACACCCTGAGGAACCTGGAAATTTCACACCCTGGTAGGAATCAAACTGGATGTAGGGGATCATTAGCACATCCTCAACCTTCTCTTCTAGCATGTGGCTTCTAGTCTTCTAAAGAGACTGACAGGTCCTCCTTCAGCATTTGAAATCCAGGCCTCTCTCCACCTGGTTTCTTTCATTTCCTGCCAACATTTCCACTTCCCCTTTCTGAGTCAACAACAACAACAACAAAAACTATTCACAATCCTCTAAATCACTTCTTCTACGACTTCCTTTTGTGCTTGCATTGACCTCAATAAGAAGAGTTATCTCAAGGCTAGAGAGATGATTCTTTAGTCAAGAACACTGGCTGCTCTTCTGCAGAACCTGCATTTGATTGCCTGTTCACAACTATCTGTAAGTCCAGTTTCAGGGAATCCATTATGGTCTTCTGGCCTCCATGGGCGCCAGGCACACACATGGTACTTAGATATGCATGCAGGCAAAACCCCATACATAAGATAAAAAATAAATGAACAGTCATGTCCCTCACCTCTGTCCATCTGAGCACCCTCCCCACCCCCACCCCCCGTGCCTCCAAATCTCCCTTTAAACACAACTGGGAACTTTGGAGTTTTGGAAAAGCAATAGGCACTAAATTCAGGAAAAACTGGGTCTGTCCCATCGTAATAATACCCACCTGCCTAATGTTAAATGAATCATTACATTTGAACCTGTTTCTTTAACTATAAAACAGACTCCGCCAAGCTGGGGAGATGCCTCAGTGGAGAGAACCAACCGAGCCACCACAAGTTGACCTCTGACCTTCACACACACATGTGACATATACACACAATAAATAGTCAACATCGCTGAGTTGGATCCTGGCGATAGCATCTCAGTCAGTCACCGGGATTCTCTCAGTCTCCATCTGCTGAGTATAATCTGACAGCTGTACCTATAGAGTTTGGAAGACTGTGGCAAAGAGAAATATGTATAAAGCACTCCACAGGCTGTCTGCAGATCATAATTCCTCAACAAATGTTAATTTTTCTTCTTGTTTTCCACCTATCTTGCCAGGTGGGTGCTACAATAATTAAAACAAAAGACCTTGGGCTAGCAATGTGTTGAAGCTGGCTTTTCTTTGCTTATAGTGCTCCATTTATTCAGTGTTAGCAACTTTGCAAACAGACTGATGACTCTGACTCATTAGGAGCCTTGAAATCAGCTAAGATGTAAACTTTTCACTACAGAAACCAGCAAAAGAAGGGGCTGGAGAGATGGCTCAATGGTTCAGAAAGGTGAATGCTCTTCTAGAGGATCCAAAATCAGTTCCAGGAACCAATACCAGAGGAGTCACAACCAGTAGCTCCAGCTCCAGGGGACCTAATGTCTTTCTCTGGCCTCTGTCAGGGAAGAAATGCTGGGATGTTGTTCTTTTTATGTATCTCTCCAATTCCCAAGTATATTGTTACATCAAGACCAGCACATAGCCATGTCAGTTTCTGGAACACACAGTAAATACTCTGTGTGTGTGTGTGTGTGTGTGTGTGTGTGTGTGTGTGTGTGTGTGTGCGTGCGCGCACAGTGGGAAGACACACATTCTGCGGTTTGGATTATCTTCAGACTATTTTCTCTGGTACCAATCTCCTACAGTAATTCCTGTCATCATTCATCCCTCCACCAATTCCCTACCTGTGCTAAAGCAGCCTGCACTCCTTCTCACCTTACTAATGAAAGGGCTCCATCTAGTGTCCAAAACAGCAATCCCTAGTCTCAGTAAGGGAGTTTCCACCACTACGGGGGTCAGTGCAAAATACCATCTGAACACTAAGTCTTGCACTCGACGTCACAAATAAAGTTTCATTGTCATGAAGCCTATTTAATCATCAGACAAATGCTCTATAACTCTTTTTACCCTTTTGCATCAGAGTTGAGAAGTAGTCATAGAAATTGTAGGATCTGGAATGCCTAAAATTTTCTATGTTTTTACCTTTACTATGTTACCCCAACCTACTTCTGTAAGCTGTCTTTACATTGACCTACCTGTGTGCTCAGATCTCAGCATCTTCGGATTTTTGGCTCCATCACAATTGATGTTCCACTGTTGCATAGATAGCTTCAACCCCAATTCCCTATCATAAGCTGTACTACAGGGAAGGGATGCCATTTCAACATAAAACCATGGAGTTGTCCCTAAGGTAAAGAGCTTACCCAGCCACCAAAAGAAAAAATGCTCTCAGAGAGTCCGCTGTCCCCTGGCTGTGTTATTTGGGGCAAGGTAATTAGTGCTCCCGAAGCTCTGCTCCTTCATCTGTTAGGTGGGTCTTAACAGCATCGTTTGCCTCTCTGGGTTGTTGTGGAAACAAATGAGACCATTTATTAGCTAGCCTTTCAAGAGCTACAAAAACAAGTTCAGTAATGTTAGCTTTTATTACCTATATTGCCAAGGGTGGGGTATATGACTCTCCTTATTAATTACCTAAGGCTCTGAGAGCACATGAGTTCTTACTCTGAATTGCTTCTGATGCAGCTCCAACATTCCAGTTCTGCTCCTGAATTCTACATGTGCCCTTCAATATGAGTACTTCCTAGTCTGCACCCAAGGATTAAGTATGACTAGAGGCAAACTTATGCAAGAATAAAATGTGGAATACCCTAGAATAGGATATTTTTGGTGGCATGGTAGATTAGGAGCTGAGGCCAGGGAAGAAGATTCTAGCTGTTAATAGGAATGAAGAATTTCTCCATACCAGGACAGGTGAAGTGTCCCTGGTGAATTCTCCTGGCAGGAAATGAAGAAGCAAAGTCCATATCCATAATGGTGGGAACATGTCCCTTGGGGAAGTGGCTTGCTTTTCTGAAGATCAAGTCCAGATATTGCTAGTACAATCTCTAGGTCCTAGTCTCCTACAGTCTAGGAGAATTCTGCCCAGTAGCAGGCAGAATTTTCTTTCTCCTTTCTGTCAATCACCTTTTGCATCTCCCAAATCCCTATTCCTTTCTCCTTTCATGCCTTGCACATGCACACACATTCACACACACAAACTGTATCAAAGAGATATTGGTGTTCCCTGTAGCACATACCTTTAAGTAGCTCACCCATATTCCCCCACTCCCCTCCCCAATGAGACATGAGAACTGCAGGAGTGAAAGCCACCAACCATGTAAGAATTCATGGCCACTTCCCTGATTGGGCCCAGGGTAGCAGGGGAAGGTTTAGGAGTGCCCAACCTTTGAGCTAGTCACGGCATGTCAAAAATTAACTGATATATGTGTGTGGGATGTGTGTGTGTGTGTGTGTGTGTGTGTGTGTGTGTGTGTGTGTGAGAGAGAG
>JADRCH010000106.1:4352452-4451793 GCA_019843965.1 Rhynchomys soricoides | reverse complement strand
TGATCTCTGTGAGAATAATTCTAAACAGTATTGTACACTCTCTCTCATGGGTCTTCTAGATGAGCAAGCCCCCACTTCCCACAGCAGTAACCTGCTCAATGACACCTTGGCTTCCTTTCAGTGCCTGTTCAGCAGGACTTGCATTCTGGTACTTCCCCAGATGGCCACCCAAATAAGTTACTAGCACTCACTTGTCTTGTGACATGCATCCAGAGTGTCCAGTGTCCAGTTAAGCTATTTGCTGTATATCAGGCTTTGTTGTAAGAAACTCTTAATGCAGAGAAGGAAATCAAGGTCCACGTGGTAGCCTCTATCACCCAAAGTGCTCTGGCTCCTGGCTGGTCTTGTCCTTCCAGCTCCCATGATTCCCCACTCCCTCACTGTTCTTGAGTCATGTGAGAACCTTTGTTGTTCCTGCATAGTACCAAGCTCTCTCTGACCCTTGGCCCTTGTCTTGTGTTCTCTGCTTAAAAGACCCTGTTCCATCATTTAGCACAAAAGAACTTCTCGACCTTCATGTTTTAGCCTAAAATGTCACACCTTCAGAGAAGCCACACCTCACCTGAGGTAGTCTCTCTCATCCCCACTATTCCATCTGAATATTTCCTTCATTTGCTGATTTAATCACCCTCATAACAATTCATAATTATGAGCTCCGTTGTTTGTTTACTTCTTTAATGACTATCTTCTTTCCTAATGTGGGCAGAGACACAGTTTGCTTGATTTACTTTTGAATCCCAATGCTAAACAGTGTACATGGCAGATAATAGGCATGTAATGAATATTCCTTACATCAGTAGATGGATGAAGCTCTTGGCCAGTACTTCTTGCTTTCCATTGGTCCTATTTGTGTGCTCGCCTTGCCCTGGTCAAATATTCACATGTGTGATTAGATTCTCTGTAGGTCTGTAACCATATTTTCCTCTCCATGTCCCCAAAGAACTTTAAAGTGATCAATTAATCAAATTCTATTTTTTGAGAGGACACATGGAAGGGGGAAGATGAATAATTCAGACATTGCAAGACTGTGTTGCTCTAGGGCTGAGGCAAGAGGGTGAATAGAAACTACCTTGGCATCTTAGTTTCAGGATCCGTACAGTGAGGACAGCTACTCGGCTCCAATTCACCCAACAGACTTCCTGTATAAAGGGCCCTCTAAACTACAAAGTGCTATGCAAAAATCTTAATTCTCATGAGAGCTTGTGGATTACCATACAGTCTCTAGCCATTGGCAAAGCAAATGACAAAAAGAAAAAAAAAAAAAAGTTAAGGTTTGAGAGTATGCCGACAGTTTCTAACTGTGTTCTGTGTGTTGCATGTTCCCAGTACACTGGAGGCAGGAAGCCAGAACAGGAGCTGCCTGAACCAATTGAGCCCTTTAATTGCCTACAGCTGGATTCACTCAGCCAGTCTTCTGATGGGTTAATTCAGGACAGTAGACTGTACCAGGAATCTGAGCAGGCCCTAGAATAGGCCCCAGGGATCTACCCTTTTCCTGTGTAGGATATAACCCACAAGGAGCCTCATTTAATGGGACCCAAGCAGTAGAATGAAGAAAAGAACAGTGGCAAATGTATCTGGCCTTGATTTTGTGTGTAATGAGTCCAGACAAGGCTGCAGTTTCAGATGTGGAGAGTGGAGGACCTAGATAGATACATGAACCTTACATTTGATCAGCATCTCACTCATCTGAGACATTAATTTCAGAACACAAAAGCACACATACAGAAGTCAGGGAGAACTTAAAGGGCTCCTAAAGTGGAGGCTCACAGGATTCACCCTGAGATTCTCAATTAGGAGAGCAAGTGGGACTTTTGGTACCCAGTAATCCCAAGTGTATATCTCTCTTCCAGATCATATTAGCTGTGTGACTGAGGCGACTATTTAAACCTCTCTGATGTCAAATTTCCCATCTACACTATGAAGAGAACACCTACCTTTGTTGTTGCATTATCAAATCAGTATTCACTATTAACTTCTTGTCCTGAACTTTTCACTCTGCTCTGTATCTACATCTTTGCCATGGCCTCCTCAGGAGTAGGCACCCCCCTTTTTTTAGGGTGTGATTTGCTTGACTGGTGACTTATAAATAGAAATGCAGTCCACATGGTTGAAACATAATCTGGCAGACTGACAAGTGGAGGAGAAAGATGTAGCCCAGAGCCAAACCAACCAGCCCCAAAAAGACCTCCAAGTGAGAAGCAATGGCATTCCAGCCAGCCAAATCCTACCCAATACATAGTTGATGTAAATGATACTGAGTGCTGGGGTGGTCTATTACACCCCACTAGCTAACAGACTCAACAGTCAAAAAGTACCTACTTTTCTGCTTTCAGAAAGTGCATTAGATCATGTGAGTACCTTTGAGCAAAGTGTCTGACATAGATAGAGTCCTGGGAGGCCCTTTCTTCCCCACCCCTGGAGGTGAGGTCTATACAATGACCATGATAAGCTGCTGCCTTCTCTTGCTCTTCCCAGTTTCTGCTTGTAGATGCTCTCAGTGATTAGAGGGAGAAGACTATTCTCCTCCCTTATGTTGTGTGCCTGGTGCCAATTAAATCAAATTTATGGAATTTACTCTGGTTAGAATTATCCTGGGAAATTTATTTTGACCTGTTTATGAAGCTTCTTCATCGTTCTCCTTTCCCCCACCCCCATCTCTCCTAGCTGTGGGGCAGAATTATGACAGCAAAGTCTCCATTGCCAAGGAGAGA
Organism: Rhynchomys soricoides; assembly: GCA_019843965.1. Lineage (NCBI taxonomy): Eukaryota > Metazoa > Chordata > Mammalia > Rodentia > Muridae > Rhynchomys > Rhynchomys soricoides. The sequence goes on along the minus strand of JADRCH010000106.1, from coordinate 4,449,079 downwards.
AGCTAATGCATTATTTATTTCTTTGTATTTGTATTTATGAAGCCAGGAAAGGGATTTCAGGCCATTCAAATTTCTAATTAGAAAGAAGGGAAGTAGCATGGATTTGGTTTCTTGGGCTGCTATAACTTTACTATCATCATGTTCAAAATGAAACTAATTCTATTCCTCAGGTCCAAGTCATTCCTACAAGGCCACATGGCTCATTATTTTATTTTGATGTTTATTGTATCCTTCATTTTCTATGATGTTAGTGATAACACAAAGGAGTGCTGTGGATGGAAAACTTGATTCAAAACTATTTCTGTCAGGATCGTGCATAAGCTTCTCAACCCCTCCCTGTAGACTCTGTTTCCTTATCTATAATGTAAGAATAATGATTGACCACCTTGTATACTAATATGGTCAAAATGGGAAGTTCTGAAGTGTTCAGAGCTTGTTAAAGGCTTGCACTGTATTTCCTGTGGTATCCATTGCTGGGAATAAGCATAAGAAGACACAGTCCACTATGGAGTAGTCTTGTGTCAGTCTCGGAAAATTGTACTTAAGTGGGCTATGAACATAGTGCTATGGAAGGAAATAGAATTCAGCCAATGTAGCCAATGTTGTGAAATCAAAGAAGGCTTCCTGGAGAAATGACACTTAAACTGGGTTTATTGTCTATTTATTTTCACCCCTGCAGGAATGATTGTAGAGCCCTGAAAGCTCACAAACTTCCCCATGTCCAGAATAAATGAGGGCTTAAAAGGCCCAAGAAGACAAATAGCTCATAGTCATTAATCCCCTAGAATGAGTCCTGTGTGTTGTTACAGCCTTTCTTACTGGATCCTCATAAGCAGGTAAGGTCACTTTCACATGAGGAAATAGAGCCTTAGAAAGGTCGACCCGCCCAGGATCATATAACTAGTAAATATGTAAAAACTGGTGGTCATATCTGGATTTCCTGGTAACTGAGATGTCTTTCTCTGCTCCAGTCTTTTAAACATTTTTGAAAGGAAAACGATGAGTTATTGAGTTGCTAAGAAAAAAGGGGGGGGGGGAACAAAGGCCACATATGGGACACAAATATCATGCAAGGCCCAGGGATCATCAGAAGGGGATGGGAGTGGTAATAAAACAAACAAACAAAAAAAAAACCTGTGAGAACCAGATGTCCAGGGAGGATGAGGCAGAAACAGTATCTTCCAGACATGACAAACCACTGTATCACACTCATGAACACACAGCAGCATGGCTGCCCGCATAAGACCTGCACAAGATCAAGCCAATAGACACTCTAGGACAGGCGGAAGGGAGGTCAGGGGCCTCCTTTTCTAATTGAGGAGCTATGGATGGTTGATCGCTTCTGGGGGAGGGAAATTCAGTTTTCTTTAGGCCTACCGTGTTCCAATGGATGACCCAACATCCATGAGTGCATGGTGATGCACAAATTGGATTTGGTGGTTTAAAAGATGGAGGGAAGGAGAGAGGGGGAGGAGGAGGCAAACATAAAGTTGGATAGGGACAGGGAGGTGGAGTCAATCTAGGAGGAATTAGGGGAGAAATTGGGGGATTTAATATGATCAAAATAATACATTGTAAGAAGTTCTCAAAAGTTAATGAAAATCCTATATTTGAAGAAGAAGAGGAGGAGAAAGAAGAAGAGGAGGAGGAGGAGGAGAAGAAGAGGAGGAAGAGGAGAAGAAGAGGAGGAGGAGCCAGTTCTGTCCTCTATTCTGTCTTACATTTCTGAAATGCCATTAATACTTAATCTTTAAGTGAGTCAAGATTTAAAATAAGAGTCAGAAGTGAGACTACATTTCTGAAGTTTATAGGGCCTTTCCTTTTCTCAACAATTCTGATCCTATCATCCTTCAAAAAAATCCACCCAAAGTCCATAGTGTCGACATCTTAGATTAGGGTTTCTATCAGTTAGGTTGAAATTGTATTTATTGTAAATCCAAGAGTATAAAAATGAATTCTCAATTCCTTCTGCCTTTAAACTCAGAACAGAAAACATTAGATAATACTGAAATAATGTAGCAAAGATGTGAATACATTTAACCTTTAAATTATAACACATAGAACTAGAGGGAAGGAAAGGGGAAGGAAGAGAATCAGAAAAGAAATAAAGTAGAGGAGAAACAGTTATGGAATTGACCACAGAAAGGAGGAGGAGCTGGGCTAGCCAGCAGGCAGAACTACTTCATAAAATCCAGACTCAAAGAGGAGACAGACAAATGCAAAAGGGAAGAGTGGGAGATCTATGAGAGAGGAATCTTAATCAAGGCCATATCCAAAAGCAGAACCAATAATGATGTGGAAACAGCAATAGTGAAAAAGAAGATAATCGTGTATGAGAACTCTCATGGGACCTGGACAGTGGTAGAACTCAGTACACATGCAATGCAGAGAACTAAGGACTCTGATGTCCAAGGTCAAGAGACAATGGGGGTCACACACACACACACACACACATCAGGAAAACTAAGCACAACGACCAAGCCAGCTCAGTCAGTCAACCAGGTCTCAAAGGAGGGAGTGAGGATTGAAAGGAAAAAGACAATTAGACAAAACTATACCATGACTTCAGCCAGTGCTGAGGCTGAAGCAGCTTTATTTTTTTTCCCAGGCTGCTTTTATATCATTCTAGGTACATCCAAAAAAAACATGGTCAGTTCTTAGATCAAAGACAAAATAATCAAGCAAAGTAGTAAACAAAGATCACACAAGATAGTAATCAAGCAAAGTAGTAAGCCAAAGGATACCACGGTAATAAGTAAAGTAGTAAACAAAGAGATCACACAAGGTAGTAATCCAGCAAAGTAGTAAGCAAAGAGATCACACTAGATAGTAAGTAATCAAGCAAGGCAGTAAGCAAAGCCCTATGGTCATTGTTTCTATTATTCTTATCTGAGCCTACTTCCTTGACCGAGCCCAGTGACAAATGCCAAATTCCTAGAAGCAGCACCAAAAGCTCTCAACAGCAAAATCACCTTTCCTCCACCTTTGTAGCTCAACAAACTGGAAAAATCCATGCTCATCAGTTTGGTTACTCTTTCCTTAGTCTATAGTTGAAATGCTAATTAATATCTTCCAGAAATACCCTCACACAGCCTGAAATTATCTTATGCAGGAACCTGGACGTTCTATAGCTCAGTCAGGATGACATAAAATCATCAAAAGCAGAATGCTGCTAAGAAAGAAGATAGAAAGGTCCTGAGGTGTTGGGGGTGAGGGAAAGGGAGGAAGGAGGGGAGCTCTGCAAGTTATCAGTTCTAGAGTGAGGCTCCATTTGGCCACCATTTTCAACTGTTTCCTTGTTCCCTTTAGTGAATTGATTGTCCCATAATCCCAAATCCTAGTTTTCTGCAATTCTGCCCCTTAAAGGACCTCAATATAGCAGGACATCCTACCCAGAGGGAAATTATTCTCAGAACAAACATAAGCATCTCTTCTGAAAAGTGAGTGAGATAAGGTTCAGCACAAAGGCTCTCCCTGTTTGCTATTTTGAGGTGTTACTAGGAAATCATTTGCTTTAAGTTCTATACAAGCCAAGTTCAATGCACCAGCTCTCTGAAGGTCCTTTAATGTCTACAATATTGGCAATAACTCAGCAAAACCAGTTCTTAGGTAGATAGGAATGTAGGCATATATTTTTTACAACCTACTTTAATAAGGGTTCAACCTCCCCGCTAGCCCACCACCTACCAGAGACGGAAGAGAAGAAAGGTTATTGGGGTACAGAGGAAGTCGATCTGTTTAGAAATAGTTCTTTGGAGGTGATTCCAGTCTTCACTGTTCTCCATCCAGTCCACTAGCAGACACCACACCCAAATCAGCAGCTGCAGTCCAGTCCACTCGGCAGACATCACACATGAATCAGCAAGGGCAGTTGAATCCAGAAGAAACTGTGAGGCTTGATAATGGCAAGAAGCTGCAGGAGTCTCTCAAGAAGTTCTTTGGTGAGTTTCTTTCTATGGTATCACCACAAGTGAAGCTCAGCAACGCAATGTAAGGTGAACCAATACGCGAGTTGTCATTAGTGGAGAAGAGCAAGGTAAACCAATGTTCAAGCTCCCACTGACTGTGGGATCATAGTTATATTCTTCCTGAATATCATGCCTTTTTTTTCCCATGTGTTTGCTGTATCCAAACATCTTTTCACCTGTGTCTGCTTCAGCAAAACATCCTTTCACCTGTGTCTGCTTCAGCAAAACATTCTTTCACCTGTCTGTCCCATCAAAACATCATTATGACCTAACTGAGTCTCTAAAGAAACAAAAAAATTTCCACTTTAGAGGAGACTGAAGAGAAAAATAGCACAAACCAATTCGTGTTCCTGAAATCCAGGAGTCTTTCTATATGAACAGAGACCACTGGCCACACTGACTGACTAAGCCACAGCCAGCTCTGAGTTTCTCTTGAGCCATTTTCTTTTCTCCCAAAGCCTTAGCTCTTACATCCTTCTAGTTTATGATCAGAAGAAACTGAAGACCAGGGAAGATGAAGCGATCTGGTCTGCTACTCCACACTGTGGGCTCTGTGGCTTCCAGGGCTCAACTTACAAAACTTAAGTATCTGTTCCCTCACACTTAAAGGGCCAGTGCAAGATATCTTGAGAGAAGTTCTTGTCTGTTCATGTCTCCCAGTCTCTTTAACCCTGAAGCAACCAGTCAAGGTCAGGCTGGATCTTTGGGCAAAGTTATGAGGAGTACCAGAGGTTTGGAATCTTCAGTACTGCTGCCAAAGCCCCCCATGTACACAGTATAGCATCATTAGAATGTGGCCAATATTGCAAGTAACTTTAGGCATTCCCCTTCATTTTACTACCCAAAGGAAGAGAGAAGAGTAGGGAGAGAAAGAAAAGAGGAAGAAGAGAAGGAGGAAGGAAGGAAAGAATGGAGGATCAAATAAACAAATGAACCAGTATTATGTTAATTTAATGACATAAAAGTTGAAGTTACCTAAAAATGTATAAAAGTTCTAAGAATAAATGTTGCAGGTTTCATCTGAGATTACCCCCATGAGCTAATGCTTTGGATGTAGGTACTATGCTGAAGGCTGTGGAGCCTTTCAGAGGTAGGGCTTATGTCTTCTTAGTTCCTTCTTCCTGTTGCTGTGATCAAATACCTTGGCAAAAGCAGCATAAGGAAGAGTGTCTTTTGGCTCACACTTCCACATTTGGGTAATTACCCCATAGTTGGGGTAAATGAGATGCAGTGGAACCACTGGACTAGTTTGCTTCATGGGTAGAAAGTTTGTTTGGGAAACAAACTGCTGAGCTCCCTCAGAAAATAGAGGACAAGAGTGGGTGAAGAAAGCCTTGCCAGTTTTATTGGGACAGGTAAAGGCAGGAGGTGGAGAGTTGGCCAGGCTAGCCTATGAGTTAGCATGAAGTCTATGAGTTAGCATGGGGACTTTGAATTGCTGTAGACAAATCTACAATTCAATTGAATTGTAGACAATTCAGGTTAATGGGGAATTACATGCCCTTTACCAGAGATAGACTGTTGGGGTCAAATAAGGAAATCTGTGACTTCCCAGACATATGGGAACCTACATCAGGCCATTCCTGAGGAATATTGAGTTTAGGTTTCTGTTGACATAACAACCATACTCTTATTTACCTAGCTAGACTCCTGCCTAAGTTGGGCCCAGGACTTTATTTGAGGACATTATCAGCAATACTGTCTTTGGGGGAGGGGACCCATTTGTGATCCTACAGTAGGGAAGTCACAGAAGCAGGAGCTTGAGGAAGCAGGTCATATCAAATCCAAAATCAGGGACAAAGAGCAATGAGTGTATGTGTGACCATGTTCAGTTTGCTTTCATTACCTCATACGATGCAGAGACCCCTAACTAGGGGATGATCCTGCTCTTAATTACAATGGGGCTTCATACATCAATTAATTAATCAAATTAATTCTGCACAAGCATATTCAGAGGCTGATCTCCCAGGTGTTTGTAGATTTTAACAACTCTACAATGTGTACTAATCATCATAGGCTGTCTGCTGGAAATGAGCTAGTAGGATAGCTCCTGAAAGCCATACTGGGCCCCAGGTTCTGCCTTAAGTCTCTGCTTACTGACCACTACCATTTAAGGGGACCCCTCCACATGTTTCTGCCTCCACGCACTCTACCATGTCTTCCCTTTCATGATGAAAAGTGTTCACCAAAATAATCCCTTCTTCTCTAAAGTTGTCTGTCAGACACTTTGGGCATAGTCACAAGAAGGAAAAAATCACTACTTTTTCAGAGTCAAAGCCCCCTCAGTATATAATTACCACATCTTCCCTCCTCCCAGGAGGTGTGTGTTAATTAGTAAGTAGCCCTCTTCCTCTTCTTGTATGTTAACCTACACGTCTGCACATGTCTAAAGTTTAGGGGTGGACTTTTGTGGGTAGGTAGGATTATATCCTATAATTCTCTCGCTCGCTTTTGGTATTTATCAATGTATCTTTCCAGGCTTTCTCATAATGTATGTCAGCATATAGAGGTTCCTTTCTTATCTTTAGTTATTGAAATAATGTGATGGCTAAATAGACTTTTTTCAGTCTGTCACTATGAGGAGACATGATAAAATGAGTGGTCTGAGTGCATGTGTCAACTCAAGAGTTCAAGCATTTTCTCTTATATCTTGGAGGTCTGCTAAGACAGTTTTCTAGCTGAGGCCTACAAAGGAGAGGAGTGTTCAAAATAACATGAACTGTTAGAAAGAAAAGGCTTGAGGAGTTAAGGGTCCTGGAGGCTAGACTAGACTGCTGTAGGACCCCATGTCTACTGGAACTGTAAATTTCAACATCCCCAAACCAGTCTGAAAGGTTAAGGTCTTTATAACTCTGCAGTAAGTAGGAAGACAAAGAAGACTAAGGATGATGAGCCAATGGCAGGGTTGCCAGAAGGTGTCCAACAGAGGGCAGTAGAAGGCCCATTGAGCTTAGCCTTCATGCCTCAACCTCAGTACTGGCTTCCCAATCCTCTACCTGTGCAATTTTATATAAAAAATGGACTCCATGGCTTCTACCATATAAGCTTATAATGACATCCAATAAGACAAAATATCTAATATTCATGATCATAATGAGCATTTCTTGAGCTCTTGTTATATGTCAGGGATTCTGTTAAGTATTTTTCATGAATCATAGGCTTTGAAGATCTCAAAGTCCTATGAAGAAGGCCCCAGTTTTGTTCTCATTTTACAATAAACTGAGATGCAAAAATTAAGGCCTTGCCCTAAGTCACTCACCAGGTAAATGACAAAGTCAGGAATTGAATTTAGGCATCTTGGCTCTAGAGCTTAAACTACTGGCCATAGGAAAAATCTGTGAGCCAGAAGGTACCCTGACATGAGCATGCACTTCCCATACAGACCAGAGCAGGACACTCGAGGTAAGTGGTTCAAGAAAGGCACCAGGCAAATCAAGCTACACTAGAATGTGCTGAACCCTAGGAACTGTAGAATTTTCAGGCTGAGTCAAGGTTGTACTGTTAGGTTTCTCAGCCATGGGCCTTTCACTACAGCTATGCCGCTCCATTGTTAGCCAGGCACACAGAATCAGTTCTTGGGGTCTTCAGAGCACTAATGGAAATACACTAAAGATAATTTGCAGCATTTATCACCCTTGCTTCCAGAAGGAGACAGGCTCTAGTTGGAGATTTAAACAAGCTGTTTCTCTGCAGAAACTAGAGCTGGTTGACACAGTCGGCCTTGCTAGGAGTCTGGGTGGGAAAGGCAGAGCTAAGGATCCTGCAGGTTTTCTAACCATAGAAGAAAGGGGGAGAGGAGAAGACAGAGGGGAGAAGCAGGGGAAGAAAAAAATAAATTAAAAGGACAGATAATGGATGATACTGGGCTTGTTGGAAGGCAGAGGAGGGCAGTGTGTCAGGAGAGTGTTTCCTCAAATGGAGCTCTCTGAATTCCTTTGGAGAGTCTGATGCTTATAGACAGACAGACAGACTACTGGCTACTACTGGTTCAAGCAGAACTTATGAAAAGGTATGAGCTATGCTCCAGAGCTGCTGGCAGGACCAGGCTAGCTCCAAGACCTTGCTTAAAGTCATGCTAGGCTTGCCTTCCTCAAATCACTAACGTCTTTACTGCTCTCCCCGGAAACTCTTCCTGAAGACATCTCCTACAAGCAAATTCTTACCTCGGGACTTGCTTCTGGGAATCCAACCTAGGATGCCAATGAGCCATAAATAGAATAGTTACCTCCTGGTCTTATCTGTACAAACCCACATATGTTCCTCCATGTCTTTAACATGTAGAGGAAATGTTATGTGCCAACCAGGAACATCTGCTGGACTTTGAGGTAAGAAAGAAAAAAAACTTGCCATGGGCTGAACTGTTGGAATACTGTATTTATTTGTTATGGCAGCTACTGTCACCCATTATAAAATAGAAACTGGAAAGCCCTCCTTGAGGTCTATGGTGGGTGACACACATTTGAAGAATCCAGGTATACCCCTGGGTTAGCCCCAAGGAGCCCCAACAACTTGGAACTGTAAAATCAAGGTACCTGTTGCAGAATAACACAATTGAAGATTTCCCCCACCAGGATCATAATTCCCAGCAGATAACCATGCAGAACCTTCTAAATGCCTGGGATAGAAGGCCTTTCACAAAGCCATGAGTCTAATGCCTCTATAACAAGGACTAAGACTATTGTTAATATAGAGGCCATTTATGAGTTTTCTCTTTCTAGACTGTAAGGAAAATGATCCTTGTTCTATGGAAAGAGCCCTGACACAAACTTTGTTGTGGAGAAGATGGAAAAGAGGAAACTGAGAGAAAAGAATAACAGGAATCACTGCATGGTAAAGAATATTCACAGAGAGAACCCCACAGGGTTGGAAAGTCAGGAAGACAAACAGAAGAACTGTGTGACTCTAAGGGGTTGGTAGTGAATGCAGAAAAAGAGGCCACAGAGTGGCGTGCCCCAGTAGGCAAAGTACTAAAGAGGGTAAGTCAAGAAAACCATGAGTTCAAAGGCAGTCTGAGTTACAACTTTGTGCTTGCCATGAAGGCTCGTGTCTATAATCCCTGTACTTGGAGGGTAGGGGCTATGAATTTTTAGTCAATCTGAGTTGCAGAATGAGATTCTGTCTCAAGAAAACAATTATTTTCTGGTTGGGTTTGAAGTCTGTTCTGAGAGAGAGAACTCATGCCTGGTACTATAAACCTGGTCAAAAGCCCATGGCTATGGAGGTCATAGACCCCATGGAGAGGAGCACACTGCTATTGTCTTACTGAGCAGACGTGTTGCAAGCTGCCTTCTAAGTACTGTGCTCATAACAACAGAAGAGTGACCTCAGTCTTCACAGCAGTGTCTTTCTGCAATGGGCAGCAGTCAGTGCAGACTCCCAACTGGTCCAAGTGCTGAGATCACATGACTTTGGGTACTCGTGCTCGTTTCTAAACGAGGCATGTATATAGAGCCCTACAAGGCTCAGAGAACATGGCAGAAGAGGCAGGTACAAAGAATATACAAGCCAGATGATGGGAAGGAGTATTACAAAACACTGGCTGCTTCGGACATGACATAGCCATTGCACTCATGAGCTCACAGCAGCTAGAATGTTGCCTGTGAAAGATCAAGCCAGCCAAGGATGTCAATATGGATGGAAGAATGCTCATGATATTCCATCCCTAACTCAGGAGTTACTAGCAACTGATGACAGCTGGGAGAGGGATGTTATTCTTTTTTTCAGAGATGTGACGTCAAGTAAGTTGCTCACCCTTATGAAGGCAGTGCCTATTGCGCTTGCTGATACACACACACATACACTCACACACACACACACACACACACACACACACACACACACATTCTTAAGAGGATATGAAGATAGTAGGGGCACTGTTGAAATACCCTAGGGCAATTAGGAAGGAGAGTTTGGGGATCGACATGATCAAGAAACATTGAATACACAATTGAAGTTGTCAAAAGACAAATCAAATATTGTGTTAAAAAAGAGCAGGAAGCATGTGCAGCTGCCTTCTGGGTGCCAGTGACAACAGAGGTAGAAATTTGAAGAGAGGAGTTTTGTATTACAGTCCCTTGATCTTCTCTACAATGATGATGGTTTCACCACTGGCATTTCCTCAAGAGACAAGTGAAGACTGAAATGTCCGTGCTAGACTGTTTCCGGGAACCTAGTACCATAAGCAGCTGGTCCATTTAGACCCTGAGAGATATCTAGTCAATTTCAAGGGTCTCCAAGATTCTGTAGCAGAGTCCAGCACACTTCTGTCTGTTTCCATGACTGAAAGCATGACAATATCTTATCCCAGCAAATTCTGAACCTCTGAGATGAAACTTAATGACCATGTTTTTCACTAACGAATTCTGTAACCCTAAGCCATCTGCATATGCTTCTATTACTTACCGTCATTGCATGTCTGTCAAGTTAACTGGTAATTTTCTACTGTTTAGCTTAATTATAAAATTTTTGAGAATGAACATTGTGTTTTAAAATATATATATTTATGTATTTTATATATTATATATTTAATTGTATAAAATATAAATATATTTTAAAACACAATATTTAACTGTATTTAAATCAAATTAATACATTAAATCTATATAAATATTATTTATTTATTTATTTAAAGTGTATGTGTGCCCGAGGTATATCTATGTGCACCACACGCATGCAGAAGTCTGTGGAAGTCAGAAGAAAGTCATATATCCCCTGGAACTGGAGTTACAGGTGTTTGTGAGCCACCATGCATGAGAAACTGACCCCAAGTTGTCTGCAAGGGCAGTAAATGCTCTTAACTTCGGAGTCATCACTCCATCCCCAAGTATTGCCTTTCTTATCCTTATCTATCCGTCTTGCACCCAATAAATGTAAATCTTTCTGTCTTGTCCATCACTCTCTGTCTAGTCACCAGAGTCTAGTGCCTTTAAGAGAATCTGATTCATGGTAGATGCCTGGTAAATGTTTGCTGAGGGAATGAATGAATCCGTCTATCTATCAAATTTGAGTTGATAATACTAATAGTCTCTGGGTAAGGCAGGTCATAGCATGCTTCATTACTCTTCGGGTTTTCCCACTAACATTCATCTTTGCAATGAAATTGCCCTGTGCTTACAGGTGGGATCAATTTCAAACAATGACACACCGAGTTGAGAAAGACAAAGAATGAGCAAGGAGGCAGAGCTGAAGCACACTTATTCTATTTCCCGAGTCACTACAAAAGCCCCAGTGATAGATACCTCACGTTTCTGTGCCAAATGCAAATCTAGCATTTTGATTCAGAGAATACACTCTCTTGTAAGGGCAAGACAATGAGTCTGGAATCAGAGATTTCCATTCCTCTGGTCACCAGCACAATTGCTTTCAGTCAAGTGATATGACACCACTAAACCTATGTTCCCTCATCTGTAAAATGAGCATGACGATGTCTCTCCCTTACAGGAGATGTGTGAAGCTTAGTAGAGACAATCTTTGTAAAGAAAGAACCCAATATGAACTGTGGCTCAAAGGATATTCTTTCCTTCTCAGGACATGCATGATAGTGAAAGAAAGAAACCATGCTCTGAGATTTTCTAACAGCGAGGAAAGCTTTATAGGTCTCCAGTGGCCTTCAGTTTCATCAGAGGAAAGAATGGGGCCATTCATACACTCATTGGCCCCAGCTCTCTTCTCTGTAGCTCCTCTCCCTATTCAGTGAAGTTAAGGATAGCAGGAAGGGGAGGCCTTTGTTTTATGTGCCTGGTTGCTTCTCACAGTCATGAGGGAAGGATAGTTTCCTCCACTTACGTTAATTGGAAATTTTACAATTGTGACTTGATCTGTAACAGGAGCAAAATGTACTGTTTCTGATCCTTTTATTTTTACAGGGAGTGGCAGGGAAAAAATTGAATGGATAAGGAAGGTTCTTAAAGACAAATGCTCTTTTATAGGGACCGATGTCATTTTCGATCATTTGGTTTCAGTTGAGATGTTGCTGAGAAAGCTGGAGAAGTTTCCGTTCTGAAGTGACCACCTCCTCAGGTGTTGTCTGACGACATCATCCAAGTGTTACAGCAATGAATGCTTGGGAAGCACGGACCAGCTGCTGGAACAGAGAAGCTAATTGTTGCTCTAGAAAAATAGTGTGTTAAAATTTTAAGGCATGTCAAAATACAACATTCTTGCAATGGTACTTACACTTCATGGGTTTCTAAATATCTTTTATAATATTTAAATAGCTGGAATGCAAAACTAAGCCACTTCAAAAGGTAAGTTTTCTTGCAGTCTTTATTTCGCTTCATACAAAGCCTTATACAAAGGTCTGATTATTTTTTGTAAGACTCATCTAATAGAACCAGGGGCGGGGAGGGAGACAAAATAAATAGATTTAATTCAGATTTTCTCTTCAATTAAATTATTTGGATATTTCTGTCAGGAAAATGATCAAGGGATCAGAATGACCTAGATGATTACTGTCATTCCTGAAGTCATTCTGCTAAAGCTCGCCTAATCCACTGGCCTTCAAGAATTTGTGAAAGAGGCCATTCTGAAAAATCAAAACACTGAAAATAATATTTTCCACAGGGTTAGTGTCTCATACAATGGAAGAGGTCAATGACTTACTCACAAAACTAAAAACAGAAAGAAAATCATAGACCTAGAAGAAATTGCACGTTCCATAATATTTATGTAGAGAATTTTAAGTCATAAAAAAGTCAATACTTCCAATAACATTTTATCTTTTATTGAAATGATCACTGTATGAAACATAGATCATAATATCTGTGTTTACAGTGGAGAACACAAACGGTTCCAAAGGGGGAATGTTTTGTTCAGAGTTGAACAATAGTAAGTAACTAATGTCTAGATCTCTCTTCACTACACCGTGCTTACACTGAGGTGTTTCTGGGGATAGGGTTGAGAACCAGTGATCCCAATAAGAAGACACTGGATGGTGAGCTGGTGTGCTGGCCTGTGTTTTGTCCTGTCTCAACATGGCTTAGCAATTAGCATCAACTCCTGCAAATGCCTGGAGCCCCATCAAATGACTGAGATGCTCATCAAGATTTGCCCATCATTGCCCTGGACTGATTTACTACAACATAGGTCTGGGACCTGTCTTCATAGACAACAATGACAGACAGTTAAATGAGAAATACCTGATTTCAAAATTGTGGCCCTGTGAAACTTAGTGGCCCTCTAAATTTTGGTTGGCCTTGTAGTACACAGGTGAAGTCTCCAACTTTGTCTATCTACAAGCACTGATCACTTCTTGTTTGACCTGTGTTTGTGTAGGTGGATTTGGGGACTTAAATCATGGTGGCTTGTGAATAAAAGACCATTCTAGGAAATAAGCATGGGTCAAAACAAAACAGAGAGTAACTAACTCAAGGTTAGAATCTCAAAAGGATGGAGAGTGAGTTACTCTGGAATCTTTAAAACAGCGAATTAAGATAACCCGGGGCTTAGGGTAACCCAATAAAGTGCTTGCTGCACAAGCATGAGAACCTGAATTCAGATCCTCAGCACTCACATGAAACACCAGGAAGGATAACAAGTGCCCACAATCCCAGCCCTAGAGAGATGAGGATGGGAGTATCCTTGGGACTGGCTGGCCAGCTAGTCTAGCCAATCATAAAGTCCAAGTTCAATGAGATATCATGTCTCAAAAATAGGATAGAGAGAGACTCCAAAGTTACTACTACCAACCTCTGGCCTCCACATACATGCACAGATACATGCACACACATACTTTCATACAGAAACACAGGGTGAGGTCATGCACACACACACACTTGTATGTTCACACAAGCATACATATATACATACATACACACAAATATCCTACTGATTTACTGTTTTTCTTTAATGATGCTATAAGTTTCAAAAGCCACTGATATGTTCTATAAACCTGAAATGGAGTTTGCATTCTATACATATATTTGCATTTTCTATTTCTTCTGATATAAGATATTAAATCCTTTCTAACATCCCCAGAGTCCTGTGAAGTTCAAAAACTGCTCCCAAGCACACATGAATGAAAAAGACAAAATATCAGTGTGAAAATAGACAGCTGGGCTTAAGGGACAGAAAGATTCTTCAGGCCTCAGAACTGAAACAAGAAGTGTTCTAAAACAAGAGCAAAGTAAGAGGGACTGGGAAGAAAAGGGGTTGGGCCATTGGTCCAAGACCCCAGTCACTGGACTTTAATCCCCATGCATGGAATGCTCTGCTGCAGGAACCAGTGAAAGATGCAGTCAAGGAAAAGTTAGCAAAAGGAAAGTGGGTGAATACAGGAATGGGGAAAGAGACGGAAGAACCTCTGGGCAAAACTAAGCAGTGTCTTCATGAAATAATCTCAGTAAGGATGATGAGTCTGGTGGTAACAGATTCAAATGAGAGGCTCATCATTTGTAGTCAACCGTGACCAGCAAGACAAAGGGCATGGTCAGGGAGAGCTAATCCCAATGTCTTGCACCTGATGGGAATAAAAGAAAAGTGGCTAATTACAATCAATGACAGGGTAAATATTAAAATTCTAATGGAACACACAAATAGGAAGAAAATTGAAAAATGGCTAGTGAACGCAGGGGAACTTCAAAAGACAACTTGTTTTAGACTTGGAGGAAAGAGGGCATGGGACACAGCAAAGTAGGACCAGAGCACAAAACAAGAAACAAATGCAAACGGTGGCAAGGACTGAAGTATTCCTAGATGCCACAGAGTGATTTAAACTCATAGAATTTCAAACTGGACTTTATAACTAGCCCCGCTATAAGGTATTTAAAACTGAAATTCTTAAGCTCAAGGATGGAAGTTTGACAAGAAAGACGCAAAACCGATTCCCCAAGCAACCAAGAGGGTGGTGTGCTCTCTTAATGTCAGACGAAACCCCTTTTAAGGTAAAAAGCATTTAGAATAAAGAGAACCATTACAAAAAACTTCATGAAGAGCATTTCCACACTACAAAAAGAAAAAAAAGAATTCTAAAACAAGTTGCAAAACACGCGATGAACATAATTAATAGCCTGAAAGAAGATATTTACAGCCCATACAGTTGATAACTAGAATACAGAATCAATAAGATAGAAACAAACAGCATAAAATGAGATGATGTAGATATGACCAACAAAGGAACAAAAATCCAAAAAGTCTATAAATGTTAAAAAGAAAGGAAAAAAGGCCAGCCTTGCTAGTGGAAAAAAAAATGTAAAATTTAGAAGGAAAAAAACAGTACAATTGTACATTTATTAGTTTTGTAGAGCTTTAAAGTTTGATAATGCCAAGTTCTGTCGAGAATGAAATGACTATAAAGCCTTCGCAGGGTGGATGGGAAGGTAGCTGCTGTTCCCTTTAGAGACCAGCCCAGCAACACTCCGTACTCTTGAAGATATATTTGCTGTGCATAGACCACTTGTCCACAATCAGCCTCCAGCTACTCTTCCTGTGTGCTCAAGGACACATTCAGTGCTCAGGGCTTCCATTTACATAATAAAGTGCAAACAACCTAAATATTTCTCAGTAGAGGAACAGATAAACTATGTTTATTCACACAACATTAGAAGTAAAAGGGCGAGCTTATATGAATCAAATGGGTAAGTCTGAAAAATATATGATGTTGGGTGAACAAGAACAGCTCGCTGCAATTGATATGTGTGTTGGAACACCAAATATGCAAATTTTTGAAACACAAAGAACACTAGTTTATATCATTGAAGGATTCATACATATGGATAGAGGCACTGGCTCAGGAAGAGATGATTCTAGAGAGTGAGGGACAGACTGCAGGGAAGACCTGAGGAGAGAAACTATGTTTGTAATGGGTTGTATCTTTTGTTTAAAAGTTCTTAAGTAAAGGCCAGGGAGATGACTCAACATGCAAAGTGTTTGCCTTACAAGCATAAAAGACTTGAGTTTGAGTCCCAGAACCCAGTCCTGGTGACACTATTTGTAATCACAGAACTAGGAAAGCAGGGAATTACAGGTTCCTAGGTCTAGATGACCAAACAGCCTAGCCTACCTGGTGAATTCTAGGCCAGTGAGACACAGAGAGAGAGAGAGAGAGAGAGAGAGAGAGAGAGAGACAGAGAGACAGAGAGACAGAGAGACAGAGAGACAAAGAGACAGAGACAGAGAGAACACTCCCAGTCTGCCCAGTCTGGTGGTGCAGTACTGGAAAGAGAGAAAGGTCACCATGTTCAAAGCCTACCTAGACTATAGTGGTCAGTGGCTTCAGGAGTTAATAAAGTGATGTTCACCTCTCGGGGACCCTGACAGTGGCTGGAGGCAGCCTGCTTCAAACCTTCAAACTCATGGTCCAAGAACAATAGACCTGGCCCTCTAATGGGAGGAATCCGGAGAGAACTCACCTAGATCTGATTGCAGACTCTCAGGGTAGCCTGTGGTGTAGAGTTACTGCGATTCTAGACAGAACCACATAGAGTAAGACTGAGCCATTTTCAAGGCAAGCATAAGAAAACAGATTGGATTCTCACAGACAACAGTATGTTGGGGTTTTGTCTAATTCTGTATTTTACATTGGTGAAACTTGTTTGTTGAGATGAGAGAGCAGAGAATGATCCAGGTTTGCAAGTGGCTCGAGTTCTCATGTTCAAGAAGGCAAAGCTAAAGTTTAGGCCCAGTCTCTCTGGTCAAATCCATTGCCCGACTACTGCTGTTCTTTTAATTTACAGGATATGGACACCATTTTAAAGACCGTCTTTGTTACTTTTCCCATTGCTGGGACAAAAGAGCTGTCAAAAGCAACTTCAAGAGGGAAGGGTTTGTTTGGGCTCACAGTTTGAAGATGCAGTCCATCATGGCCCAGAAGGCATGACTGCAAGGGTGTGAAGCCACTGGTCACACTGCATCCAGCCAGGAAGCACAGAGATAAAAGCTAGCACTTGGCTTCCATCCTCCTTTATATTTGGTGTAGGACACTAGTTCACACAACAATGCAATCTACATTTATATGGGTCCTCCTACCTCCATTAACCCCCTGTAAAAACTTCATCATAAACATAATCAAAGATGTGTTACCTAAGTAATTCTAGGTACTATTGGCTTGATTTTAAAAGTACACTCATCCTAACAGCATCACCAAGAAATTATTACTGACAAATCTTTGATATTTTTACCATAGACTCTTGCTGTAATTCTGACTCATTGACAAGACACACCCAAAGTCCACGATTTTGGCTGGCAAAAATCCCTCAACTTCAATGACTGTTGGTGGCTAGCAGCTCATAGCTGTCACACCTGAAGTACCCAGCAAACTATGTTTGCTTCATGGTTCCTCGAGTCGGTCTTAGACCAGGCTCTGCTTAAAGGGCACTGCACTCTACAGAACCAATGGATCTTAATTGTCCCAAAGCCTGGGGTTTTGATCAAGTGCTGGATGAAGATGGGATAAGCCATTTTGGCATCCAAACCCAAGCAATCAACAGCACTCACCTATCAACATGGTCCTGTGGTTCTCTAGATCTTTACATCCTTACAATAACTCAATTGGAAGTGCTAGAAGCCATGTTTCCTGGGCCTAAAAGCCTATGACTTTCTGTATTTCTCTGTTATCACGTATTTATACAATCATTAAGGCACTGAAGGAAAATATGCATTATTCAGTTAAATTTTACTGCATTTTATGATAGTAAAGTATGTGCTGTAGTCGAAGTCTTAATTTAAGGATTCATGGAGGTTTTGGACTTATTGATTATCATATTCCCTCCATTCTAAGGCATATGATTTAATGTTTTTGAAAGGATTAGACTCAATGAATACATTTAGTGAATGTTTTTCCTCTCATCACACTCCCCTGAAAAGCTATTAAATGTTTTTTTATTCATCCACATGAACTCTAGAATCACCTCGCTGCAGTTTAAGACATAGACCCCCATGAATAAAACCGAGGATAAAATTAAGTCAAGCCTATAAATTAATTTGGGGAAAATGACATTTTTATAACCTTGAGTGTCCTTAAGCAGTAATATGGTATGCCTCTCCGTTTATTCAAGTTTTTCTTTATTTCTCCCAATTGATCACTGTCACTTTCTCCAAATTATATAATCCTTATTAAAGTTAGCATTTGCATCTACATGGCTAATGGAGAGCTGAGCTCTTTTTTCCATTATATTTTTCAACTAGATGTTAGTATATACAAAAGCTGCTTTTCATATTTCTTAAATATTCAACTGCCATGCAGAATTACTTTCTTGTCACTGCTATTGTTCTCTGCTGTTCATTTAATATAAGGGGCACCGATAATTGTGTCATGTGCCAACAAAAATAGTCATTTGCTCTATATTTTATTTCTGATCTGTGCCTTATTACATTGACCATAGCATCTACAACATTTTAGTTAGTTAGTTAGTTAGTTATTTCTGTACAACTTATTTCAGTCTGTGTGAGCCTGTGGGTGGATACATGTGTATGGGTGCCCACTTACCCTACAGTATAGGTCAGAGGACAATTTGTGGGTGTGGGGTCTCTATTCCACCATGTGTGGCTCCAGGGGTTAGACTCAGGTTGTCAGACTTGGTGGCAGTAACCTTTGCCCACTGAGCCATCTCGCCCATGTAGCATCTATAAAATGTTAAATGGAAATAATAGAAATGATTGTGAATCACCCTGGAGTTACCCTTAAGTGGGAAGCTGAACACAACATAGATATTTTAACGTATTATTTAAAACGGGTATGGCTTTAGTAATTAAGGCACCAGTGATGGGGTCAAGCAGTACCTAATACAACTTAGATTTTCCTTAAGTTGGACTCAGGATGATATGAGAAACGAGGAAGGCTCCTCTGGAGGAAGGGGACCGGGAGTTCAATGTCAGCCCTGAGGTTTACTTTAACTTTGGCCAACTCAGCCAGTCTCACTCACCTTCTGTTTCTTTAACTGTAGGATATTGACATTGATAACTCGGATGCCCTGTAATCGCTTCTTAATTTAGTTTATATTAAGTGTCTAACACACTGATGATCACACAATAGGTAGCAATTTTTCAGCATTGCCAGACATATTGTTCTTTAACATACCAATAGACTTAATTTGATAGCATTTTATTTAGAGTTGATCCATGTATTTTTAATTTTATTTTTTTGTGAGATTTTGTACATGAACACTATGTTTGCATCAGTTCCATCCATCTCTCCATCTCCCACTTCAACCTCTCCATCATTTCCTCTACTCCCTCTCAAATTCATAACTTCTTCTGTAAATATATATATATATATATATATATATATATATATATATATATATATATCCACCCTGCTGATCAGGCCTCCCAGTGCTCCCAGAGACTGGACCACCAACCAAAGAATGCATATGGAAGGGCCCAAGGTGCTGGCCGCATATTTGGCAGAGGAGGGCCTTGTTGGCCATCAGTGGGAGGAGAGGGCCTTGGGTCTGAGAGCATCAGACACCCCACTATAGGGGAATGCCAGGGAGGGAACACAGGAATAGGTGGGTGGGTAGGGGAATACCCTCATAGAGGCAAGGGAGGAGGGATGGGATAGGGCGTTTCCAAAGGGGAGACATGGAAAGGGGAAAACATTTGAAATGTAAATAAAGTATCAAAAAAGAGAATACAGCAAAAAAAAAAAATGAGACTGAACTCTGATATATGATTACTATATAATGTAGACGATTTTACTTCCAGGGATCATTCATTTTATTACTATGAGGAGATTCTCTGAACATGGAGAGTACCAGAAAGCATGAACAGGAGGCTCTCCTGAGTGTGCAGTTGAGTCCTGTTCTCACCTCACTGCACCTGCCATTTGCACCAGGTACCATCTTCTCTTCTTCTAGTAGGACACAAGAGGAAGGGTGCCTCCCACCTCAGTGGAAAAGTGAGAATGATGAGATTTTTGAGTACTAAAATAAATTCTCTCATATGCTAATCAGTGGCATCTCCATGAAGAAACAATTGGCTTATTTCTTTATTCATTTTTAATAATTAATAGTGCTCTACAAATAATGTGCTCTTTAAAATGAGCAAACATATTAGAATTAAGCAGTATATAATAAAACTTGACATATAAATCTCTAAGTACATATTTCAGTCTTTTTACCCCAGCCCTGATTTTGTGCATTCACGCCAACTTTCTCTTGTTCTAATTTGTCCTTGCAGACTTATTTATACTCTTGTCATTTGCAGAAGACATCTCAGGTCTATGTAGGAACTTTATTTGCTGTTTTCTGAACAACTTCCACTTTCTTCCATGCTGCTTTCTTCCTCCTGGTTTATTTGAATAAGTTTTGAGTTTCTTGACCTTAATACTTAACACTTTTAAACTCTATCCTGTTCAAATTGAAAATAGTAAAGAAAAAATAACTCCCATGAACCTATAACTTCGGCCATTTTTAAGAGTTTTAAAATACAGAAATGCCATTTTCCTAATTTCCAAAGTACTGTATAATCACAGTGCTGATATTTTCTTGGCTCTAAAAATCTGAGAGATGTTTTTCAAGAGCTTGGAACTTCTGTTGTTACTCTATGCTAGCCGTATGTTTATTTCATCTCCATCACAGAGCTTGACCAGAGCCTTTCCCACAGCCTCCTCAGCAGGTTTTTTAATAAGGTACTATATAGGTTAATTGCTGGTAAATACTCCAAGAACAATGAAGAGAAATTTCTAGCCCCATTCTAAACACAACATAATCCTAATTCACTAAATCGAGGATCAGTGTTATTATCATCCATGTTCTCTTCTGCCGTTTGCCAAGATCTGTACAATGGCTCCTTGGGCTGTGGGTGTTTGGTTACGGGAAATGGGTTGTTCGGTTTCTGTTGTCTTCACATCTAAAGGATGTAATGCATGTCCATCTATGGTGAATCTGGTCATGTAGCAAAGGAATTCCATTCCCCTCCTATGAATATAAGGGAGTTTGTGAGTTTATAATTTATCTTTTAATTCACTGGGCATATTCATTGAAGAAGGCTCTGTGCAACATGGACATTTTCACACGTGGTATCATTTGTGTTGAGCATCTTTCCCCCATGTCACATGACCCCTATTTCACTCCTCATGTGAGTCCCTTTTTGTTTCTCAACAGGAGATTCTCCTTCCATATCATATATAATTCTATGTACCTATGTGAAATCAAAAAATTATAAATGAAAAAATATTTTCCTCCCACTGACAATCTACTTCATGTGATTTTCAGTTGCAGTCACCTTCCTGCTAATTATGTAACTCCAGTTGTGTAACTCCAGTTAGTACTGTTAATTATGTAATTTCAAACCTTCATTATGACTGAAAAAAATATCTGTTGTGTGAAAACCACATCTTCTTTATCGATCACTTTGTTGTTGGATACCGAGATTGGTTCAATAGCCAAATTATTGTGACTGGGAGTGCAATAAATATTGGCTCAGAGAACTCTAAATACATTACAGGGACATTTGCATCAGTGTTCATGAGCTTTCTCAAGAACATTCTTGGAGACATTGCTAGGATCCTTTGAGCATCTTATAACATATTTGTTGAGGATGACTCAGATGAATGGTAGTTAGCATGGTGTTCATCACTTTTCTTGGCAACACAACCAAACACCCAATAGGAAGCAACTCGGTAAAGAAAGATGTATTTTAGGACAGTTTCATGGTGGGGATTGGTTACAGCAGCAGGGCTCTAGCCATTGGGAAGAGAGCTTGTGACAGTGCTCATTGATGATTTTTATGGGTCTGGAAGCATAGGATCTATGGATCTAGGACAAGAAGACTGTCTAGGCTACAAACCTCAGTGTCTGACACTCAGAGAATCAGCTTCCTCCAGCTCGGCTCCATCTCTGGAGGTCCCTCCCAAAGGTTCTACAATGTCCTTGCACTTGGGAAGCACTTATGCAAGCAAGAGCCTATGGAAAACTCATGCCCCTTCCATGCCTCTGCTCCTGCCAGACAAGGCTCTCTGCAGTGCCAGTTCCCACTCAGTGACCTCCCCCCTTGTCTCAGTTCCCCCCCCACCTCATGCCTTGACCCTAACAGCCCAGGACCTCCACTCTGTGCTTTATACACCTCCCTCCTACCCTGTCCCTCTCCTTATAGGTTCTAAAAAATGCATTCAGTGAGAACTTCCTAACCATGCACTCCCTAACATCAATTCCATCTTCTGTGGTGTTATTCATTTACTGATTCAAATGCAAATTGAAATTCCATTAAGCTATTACATTTTATATTTCTCTTCCTCCCCCCTCTATCTTGCTTCCATCTCAGCAAACTTTTAATCTTAGTATTTCATTCTATTTCTCTTTCATAGAGTACAAATTAATTGAGAACACAGAGTGTCTAAATTAGGGTTTCTATTTGACAAACCACCAAGACCAAAACACAAGCTGGGGCAGAAAGGGTTTATTTGGCTTGCACTTCCACATTGCTCTTCACCACCAAAGAAAGCCAGGACAGGAACTCAAGCAAGACAGGAATCTAGAGGCAGGAACTAATGCAGAGGCTGTGGAGGGGTGCTGCTTAATGGCTTGCATCTCTTGCTCAGCCTGCTTTCTTGTAGAACCCAGGACTACCAACCCCAGGAGCAGCCCCAACCACAATGGGATGGGCCTTCATCCACTGATTACTAATTGAGAAAATGCCTTAGGGCTAGATCTCTTAGAGGCATTTCCTTAACTGAGGGTCCTTTCTTTGATTACTCTAGCTTCTGTCAAGTTGACACAAAATCAGCAAGTACACAAAGACTCATCCTAGTAAATGTTTTTATTAACTATTCCATATTTTTCTCAAAGGTTTGTTTTTCTTCTGAACCTCATAATCTCCTTTTATGCCTCTTCCCCATCTCTAAAGATTCCCAGTTTTGCTTTCTTATGATTCATGCTTGATCATGAAAAGATCTGGTCAGACATGTTGCCAGTAAGACTCACATGGTTCTTCTTTGGTACTTGATACTGACCATATGATTAATACAAGAAATCATGAGCAGACTTTACAATGAAATCTGATTAATATATACAATCCTTTTTCTCATGTCTACTAGATCAGAACAGGCTCTAGATCTTTATTGCCTGGCCTTCTAAATGTATGGATAGGAACTTATTCAAGCATAAATTTAGACTTCTTGTCTTTGTGAAACGCAATGGAGCAGCATTTGCATGCATCAGCATACAACTGTCTCCTAGAGCTATCTATCTGCATGCCCTCAGCCTATTTATTTCAGTCTTATATTACTTTGAGCTGCATGTGTTTCCCAAATTTTACCTACCAGTGTACAGCACTAGGAGGCAATACTTGTCATGAGGGCAAGGCCTTTAAGAATGACACCATGGTTCTTAGAAAAAGAGTGGAGAAAGTGAGAGCAAGTTTGTTCTTTTCTTCTACCAAATAGGAACACATCTCTCCCTCCCTTTCTAGAGTCAAAACAACCATGGACCACAGGGACCTGGGAACTGTTTAGGTAGTGGATTATAGACCAACCTCTGTCATTTTTATTAGCACATGACTCCTAGATCATAATTGATTCTTCCCAAATTTCTGACTACATTGACACCTATGCTAATGGTAGCTTGACAGCTAGAAAACAGACCTGGCTCCTTACCCCAAGAAAATCCACCTTATCTGTTCATTAATAAATTTGTTAACTAGCTAAGACTGCCAGACTTCTTACAGACTTCACGATAAATGATACCCACGTTCAGATGTAAACTTTCATAGATGTAACTTTCTGTTACTTCCTTATCTAAACTCAGCCTCCAGTGACTAAATGCTTTATATTTTCTCTCCTTGCTATGCCATTAATTATTTGGAATAGTTCTTATAAATTAGCCTAACTCTAATAAAACATTCCACTATATGATCTAACTGTATAATCACAAGTTCAAACTTTAAGGTTCCTTTGATTGCCTTTTAAGATAAACTTAAAGTGCTTCTCATGCTTAGTCAACACTATTAGCTATCATGCACAAATATAAGTTGCCTTTGGTTGTCTTATATTATTTCTCTTGCTAAACTACATGATCAACCATATTCACAAGGACAACGTTTTGAGTTTCATTTGTCTCTCAATTATAAACTTAAAATTGTTTCTCATTTTGCTAAATGTAATGTATTCAGTCTCCTAGACAGAAGGAAAAAAACCCTTCTTGCTCCTTCTGCTCCACGCAAGGTTTTTGTCTTCCCTTAGCTTAAAAAATTATCATGTTGCTAACAAATTTATTTTTTTGTAAACTTATAATCTACAGGAAACCCACTCAGATCTACCTCTCGTGGACCAAATAGACTCCATCCAGATAAGTACACCTGCCAATCCATAGCCTAAGTTCCCACTTGCTACCTATTCCAGAGGGTTAAACTCCTCTCCTGTTCCTGGGATTGGGACTCCCCTCACCCCAACCACTTCAAATGTACAACTAAGAAAAGATTTTTCCCAAACGAACTTAATTTTAATCTTTACCTGTTATATATCCACGGATAGTTCCATAGACCCTAGACAGCAAGGAAATAGCCAACTCTCCTAAGACTGGACCAACATCTTCATATCCATTTTCTTAGCTTTCCCAGAAACATGTCACCCCAAAGTCAGCAGGAAGTAGCCAAAGGAAGCTTACTTGCCTTCTGCAGCTCCTCCTGCATGGCGTGTCTGCCACTTAATTATGACATTTTGTGTCGTAATTACTAGCTCAGGGATAGCACCACTCTATGTGTGTCCATTGACCACTAAAATGCCATTCACTTGGCTGTGTGGTCATATCCCAATAGGGATCCATGTTCATCCTGGGCAACAGTGATGTCTTAACTTCCATAGCCACAGCATAGAGTATTCAGTTCTCACCTGAAGGATGAGCAAGGAAGTAAACTGGATGAGTCTGTCCTGGCCAGCTGGGATTGGCAGGCCCCTAAGCTCACTCACCAGAGACAGTGTGTATAGCTGAACAGCATTGGGTTGGAGCAGGTAAGAACTGATGGCAACGGGACATGGAGTAATATCAGGAAAGCTGCTTTCTGAAACAAGTCAAAGAATGTGAGAGCAGACATTACAGGCTACAGTATGTGTCATGAAGAGAATCAGGGAGACAAGGAGGCAGACACAGAGTCTGGAGGACAGGACGCTCCATTGCCATGATTAACATCAATGGTGTGCTTCCTGAGACGGGATGTTTAAAAATCAGACCCAGGGTAGCCGTGAAAGAGATCCTCCCTGAAAGTTTTATTACATTGGCACCACCAAAATGAATCATAGAAAGAATGCTATCATTACCCCCATCAGTCCTTAGTCAGAAATCCCTTGCCCCCAAATTACACCAGGTGATTCGGATTTGAAATTTCACAGACATATCCCTTCAGAACCCGCTTGTCACTTCTGTCTAAGGTCTTGGACTGCTGCCCTTCTTTGAGCACAGTTTCTCTGGTAGTAAAGAGGATAATAGCACCTGTGTCCCAGGGCTTTGTAGAAGATTGATCTGAATATTAAGAGTCAACTCCAGCAGAATCATTCGATAAACGTTGGTTTCCACCCTGCCTTCACAGAATACCTTGTAAGTCTAATGAGGATGAGATGGGAATGCTTACTTATCAATTTAGAGTGAGGAAGGTCTGGTGAGCAGACGTGCATTCCTGATTTCATTATGATTATGTGCCAGAAGATGAAACGAACAGCCCCCCAGTCACACCCCATCCCTCGCAGCTAGCTGCCTCTCTGCTGAGGGATTTACGTTCTGCGTGATTAGGCCTGAAATGGACAGGAAGCTTTATTGTGCTAGGCTGGCAGGCCATGGAGTAGTAAATTGATAAAGATGCCTGGGTCAGTGGCAAGCTGGGTGGTTCCTAATTTATAGCAAGGTATCCAGTTCCATTACTCAGCCCCTTTTTCTCTACTCCTACCTCCCTACCCTTGCAGACACTCTGTGCCCTCTCCTGCCAAATAGTGACTTATTTATGGAAAAGAAGAAAATTTAATGGTAAAGATGAGCCATGAGCCAAGCCTATAGCAAGTAAATTCCCAGGCAAGCAACATGGAGTGATTGGACTCAACAAACACCTTGAGTACCCTATGCCAGGTATTGGAATGTCAAAGATAAAAAGTGCAGGTTCAATATAATCTTAGCTCCTAGCCACTAACCACTTTGTCTCTTGTGTGTCAAGGTGAAGGTGAGTACATGTTCTTGCCTCCCAGATAGTAGATGCTCAATAAAAAAAGTAGCATTTATTATCATTGTTCCTAGTTTCCAAACCTTGACACAAGCCTTTCTCTTTTTAGTATGTGTGTGTTGTGTGTGTGTGTGCATGTGTATGAGGGTGTGTGTGTGTGTGTTCATATGTGTTAACCTTGAATGTCAATCCTCAGGATCCATTCATCTTTACTTTTGACATAGCCTCTCATTAGGACAGGACATTACAGTGAATACAGGACAGGACAGTGGTCATTGGACAGTGGGCACAGGACAGGACAGTACAATGATCAGAGGACTGGACATGACTGTGGTCATAGGACAGGACTCACCAATTAGGCTAAGCTGGCTGCTTAGGAGGTTCCAGCTTCTCATTGTCACCAGAGCATACATCACACCTGGCTTTAAAAACAAAAATCTGGAGTACTGCATTGAACTTGGGTCCTCATTCTTCTGTGGCAAGCACTTTACTGACTAACCTATGTCATTTTTCTAGATTGTTTTTAATTGATATTTTATTTACTTTTTTGATAATTTTATGCATGTATAAAATATATTGTGAATATATTCATACACATCCCCAATACCTTCTCATGCACCCTTCCTATGCCTGGAGACTCTAGTTCCTCTCACTAATTAGTCTCCCTCCTCTCATGAGATGTTTTGGTTTGCTTTTGCTTCTGTTTATGTGTTTGGGGGAGGCCTTGCAAGTGGCCAAGCTGCTGTATGCTCATGACTACCCTGGTCTGTGGTAACCAGCAGTCTCTGTAGTCTCTTCATCCTCCTCTTGCTCTTTCCCACTGTGTTCTCTGGGATTTGAAAGGGATGATATAGATTCTAACTCAGGCCTGACCATTCAACAGTCACGGTACTTTGAGCAGTTATAAGTCTCTGTACTAACTACAGTCCACTGTGAAAGAAGCTTGGCTGGCCAAGGCAGAGAGCTGGTCTGAGGGTACAAATATAAATATTTAATAGACAGTTTGACTATATGTCCATTTAACATAATACCAGTAGTAGGTACCTTCTCTGGGTGGGAGCTATGAACTTCCCAACCAAAGCTTTGTATGTTTAGTTGGTTGGTTGGTTGGTTGGTTGGTTGGTTGGTTGGTTGGTTGGTTGATCATTTGGTTTGTTGGTTTGTTTGTTGGTTGGTTGGTTGGTTGATCATTTGGTTTGTTGGTTGGCTGGTTGGTTGATCATTTGGTTTGTTGGTTTGTTTGTTGGTTGGTTGGTTGATCATTTGGTTTGTTGGTTGGTTGGTTGGTTTTTTGTTGTTGTTGTTTTTCTTTTGTTTTTGTTTTTTTTTTTAACCAATTTTGCCTTACTAGGTATCCATTCCATCTCATGGAGCAGGCTTCAAACCAAATCAGAAAGCAGTTGGTTGCCCTCAAAACAGGCACACCACTACTGCACCAATAGGAACATTTTATCTGGAGAGTCAGTTTTATGACACACAGGTCTGCAGCTAGGCCACTGATGCCTCTTTTTTTCAAACAGCCTATATAGCATCTTCCAGCACTATGAATGCTAGAATAAGATTCTAGCCTAGTTTATCTACGTGCCATAGCCAATGTGTGTAGTGTCTTCAGCAATAGAGCCTTGCTGGATAAGTCTAGCAATAGCCTCTGTTGTTTGGGGGAGCCTCTTGGGCTTCATGACTGATACCTCATAGAGAGATATCCCACACCTGGCACTGAATATTTGTTCAGAAAAACAAAAAGTAAGCAAGAACATATGGCTTCTGGGCACAGGATTATCCACTCTGTGGAAGGTAGCATTTATTATTATTATTGTTGTTGTTGTTGTTGTTGGAAACCCTGCCCAAGAGACTACTCTAAGGCCCTAAATGCTAAAGATAATTTGCTAAAGATATCTCAGCTTCTCTTGGGGCAACTGTGCTGGCTAGTTTTATGTCAGCTCAACACAATCTAGAGCTATCTGAATGAAAGGAACCTCAATCAATTAAGGATATGACTCCATAAGATCTGGCTATAAGGCTGATGGATGGGGAGCACCCAGCCCATTTTAGGTGGTGTCATCCCTTTTCAAGTGGTCCTGGGGACTATAAGAAACCAGGCAGAGCAAGCCAGTAAGTAACATTCCTTCATGGCCTTATCATCAGCTCCCACCTCCAGGTTTCTGCCCTGCTTGAATTCCTGCCCTGAGTTGCCTCAGTGACGTACTCTTACTTGGAAGTATAAGCTGAAATAAACCCTTTCCTCCTCAAGTTGCTTTGGTAATGGTGTTTTATCATAACAATAGCATAGCATAGCAATAAAGCAGCAGCTGTCCAAGTTCATCTCCTCTTCAGTCAGAGGGAGATGATGTGGAAGAAGATGTAAACATTCACCAAGAGACTACTTTGTGTCAAACAAACCCTTTCCACTGGGCTCCCTGCTTTTAGAATCACTGTTCCCTAGAATCAAACATTTCAAACATAGTCCCAATCTTACTATGACCTCCATTAAAATCCCCAAGAGTTTCTATATGAAAGTTAAAATCCTCAGTCTCTCTGGTTCCAAGGTCACATCCCTCTCACCTCCTTCATCCACCTAGATCAGAATTGTCCCAAGGAATCAACAATCTTACACCCTCTGCTTTTGCTCACCTAAGTTCTTATTAAAATTGTTTTGAGTTTTCTCATTAATTTATGAAGGACTGGCATCTTGGAGTTATCGATTGACACATTCCATCCTAGGACCACACTATATCTCTTTATTGATCCCAGCCTTCTTCATGACACTCAGCAATATGGTTTGCCTTCATATAAACCTGGTACATTTCTAGTTAATGCTCAATAGGTTTTCCCTCTTTTTGACATTATTGTTACTATTATGAATCAGATCTTTCACATGTCACATTTTCTAATTACATGTTTCTGGTCAATAGAAATGCTATTTTCTCCTCATGTTCATCTTACTTCCAGCAATCTTATTGAACTCTCCTTGTCACATCAAATATCTTCAGATGAGTCTCATGAATTTTCTAAACAGCCAGCAAGCCATCTATAAATCATGACTTTTTGGTTCAAGCAAATATGGTGAATTCATCATAAAGATATTGAGGCATTTCTTCAGACCCAGCAGCTCATTAAGAAATAGTGTCAGAGACTCAAATACTATATCACTGCAAATGAACCTCAGTTCAATGCTTTATGGTAATTTGTTTAGCTGTATATGGGTTAAAAATTATAATGCTTCCCTTGTTTACCTCAAATGGTTTATATGTTAATTCATCAATTCAAATTATCTTTATGTAAAAAATATGCATATACATATTATTATTATTATCATTTTACTAGGAAATGTTGTTCTTTCACACTTTTATACATGTATGCTATGCATTGTTCATCTCCCTGTAACTTCTCCCAATCCCCGTTCTCCAATTTCCTGTTTCCAATCAATTTCTCTTATTTATTTCCATTTATTTGTTTAGTTTTTTAGCTTTTATTTGTTCAGTTGCTTAGTTTTGTTTAGTTTTTTTATTTGTTTAGAATTCAACCAGAACCATCCTTATGAACCTGATTTTTAAACTTACCATCAGAGGGTTGTAGGCTCACAAGATATGTATTTCTCAAAATTGTATACAAATTCAAACAATATAAAACAAATTTGTTTTTTTTTCACTCAACATTGACATATAGATGTGTTGATAGGTATACCTATAATCTATTTTGATTATTTTTTAAAATTATAGAAGAAAATTGTGTATAGAAGAAATATATATACATCTAACTACTACTATACCCAGTAGTCATCTCAATTCTAAACAATTCTTTCTCTCTTTCGCTTTTTAGTCAGTGTTCCCTCTTATCCCCAATACCTAGCAATTCCTAACTACACCATCACAATAATTCCTTTTCTAAGACATTATATCAATGAAATCATATAAATAGTAACATTCTGCAGCTTCCTCTCGAGTATTTATCATTTTTTTTCTTGTCATACTGCTTTGGCTAGGCCACCAGTGGAAGTCTATCCATTTGCTTGCACCTATCTCATTAGACTTCAAGATTCTAAATAATAGGGATAGTGACTCCAACATCTAGCCAATCCTTTGTCAGTGTAGATACTTACTATGTGTGTGTGCATATATAAAGAAACTAGTGTTAATGGCTGGGCTTCCTGTAGGCCTATCTTGTAAGCTTCCCATAACACCAAGACATCTCCTCAGGGAAGAAACTACCTCAAGTGCCTCACTGGCTCATGAGCCTGGGAAGAAGTATTCCAGGCCTCATTAATTAACTTGTCAAGAGGCAGGAAAAACTCCACCTATTACAGGCTTACTGTGCCACATGGAACTGTCAGTCTCTAATTAGAATTAATTAGCTAATGTGGGTTTCAAATTTGGAAGACAAGAAGCTCTGCCTGCGTGCTCATTTGGTGTTAATTATCAAGGAAATTTGTTTCATCCTAAAGACTTGCTCAAAGCACTGAAACTATCCTTCCCAGGCCGACTCCAGGAGGTAACTGATGGGATGCTGGCAGACCGTCAACAGGGCTCTCTTGAGACAAGATCTTAAAGGAGAGAAGAGCTCTCTTGGGACTCCCAAGACAGGATTCTAGTTCAACAAACAAAAGAAGATCAAATTAGAAAAGGCTGAGGCTTAAATTGCCCAAAAGATAAAGTAGAAGGGCACCCAACCACTTGGGATATCCTTTTAAGGAGTCCCAACACAAAAGACATAACCCCATCCCAGACCATGGGGCATGACTGCTTCTTATATTTACCAAGAAGGAAATATAAGAACCTTCTTCTTGTAAGAGAAATGTATCAAAATTCACAGTGAACAATATCTCATGAGAGAGTATGTGTCAGGGGTTCCTGCTCATCCAGTTGTCTACACTGACCTTCCATAATGTGTAAGATTTTCACAATTATTGATGCTGGCTCCATGTCTCATCTGGGTAAGGGTGCAGTATCTAAATGTTCATGGCTCCCAAAAAAGATCTGCTTTTTTTTTTTGGTTTTAACTATGACCATGAAGGAAGAACTGGTTGGCAAAGCATAAATGACAGGAGCCTCAAAAGAGAAGTGATCACATCAGTTCAGAGTTCCAAATGGCCAAGGAAAGGTTGTTAAGACACCCTACAACATAAAGATATTAAGAAGATCCAGAGGAAGACAGGCATAAGAGGGTGCTGAGAGGATGGCTTGGGACAGTTCTCATGGCCTCAAGTCTTGCCTCTTACGATCCTAGGGAACAAAGAGTGGCCCCTATAAGATCTTACCTGAGTCTTGGATTTCATGGATGGATGGAAGCAGGACTAAAAATGTGTTCAAAACATTATACAGTTGTGGGGCCATTCACAGCAAAGAATGGGGTGAAGGTGATGCTCGGGTTTTACGCAGATAGCTCCATTTTCCAACCCTTCTACCTCCCACTCTGCTGAGTGCCAGCAACCTGGGCTTTGTGGGATATACCCATAGCTCCTGCTCTCTCAGTATTGGCAGGTTTAGATACATTGAATAATCTAGAATAGATATGGAAAAACAGACACTAGGCAGGACAGTAAAGATTCCCCCACCAGAGTCTAGTTGAAGTCTCTCGTCAGCTACCGGTCAAGGATTCCAGTACAATTAGCATCTGTTGTTGAAATTTCCAACATAGAGAAAATATTTTTTTGATATAGGGATGTTTTAAATAAGGATATTAAATAGCAATGAGTCATGTGTAAAGCCTGAGTATATATGACCTCCAAGGGAAGCCCTTCCTCCTTTCCTATAACCTTTGCTGTAAGCCCACAATTTTCTAGGAATCGCACCAGAACCCTTAGTTACAGTAAAAGCATGCTTCAATCCCTATATCACCATTTAACCCATGGTTGTTTTTTTTGTTTTGTTTTGTTTTCGAGACAGGGTTTCTCTGTATAGCCCTGGCTGTCCTGAAACTCACTTTGTAGACCAGGCTGGCTTCAAACTCACTAATCTGCCAGTCTCTGCCTTCCGAGTGCTGGGATTAAAGGCGTGTGCCACCACTGCCCGGCTTAACCCATGGTTTTACTATATAAGATTGTGGTCCTATCTAAGATACACCAGGAACCACCCTCTAATACCATTGATCAAAGAAGAGGCAGTCCTAAGCAACTCAGTAAGATTTAACTGACAGCCATCAAAACCAAATTTCAGCCACTGAAAAATTATATGTATGAGGTCTCTCTCTCTCTCTCTCTCTCTCTCTCTCTCTCTCTCTCTCTCTCTCTTTCTCTCTCTCTCTCTAACTCACATTCAATCTTAGGTGTGTCTAGTCACTTCCCAGAGCACCTCTGTCTGTTAACCCCAGCGCTTCACTTCTTTATAAACTCTAGTTCTACTTCATTCTGGCTCATCCAAAAATTCTTATTTGCAACCAAGTCAGGAGTCCCAGGTCCACTTGAATAGAGGTCTCTGAGAAGAAGCCCTTAGGTGGCTGTAGCCAACAATGTGGAGCTATGTCTCTGACAGAAGACAAAAGTCAAGGCGTTTGATTTTTGAGCTCCATTTCTGCTGGACCAGAGCAAGTCCTGACAGCACCCAGCTTGAAGCTCTGCCAGACAGTTTTTTAAAGCTGGGGCATTCCTTATTCTTCCAGACTCGGTGTGATAATGGCATCTTCTACAGAGACGAGGACCTCCTGTTAATTTCCCCTGAGTTGGTCTACCTCTTAATAGGTGTCCCTTCATTACTCTCTTCTGTTGCTCCTCTCAGTGCACCTGTTTCCTGTGAGGACCACGGCGGATGCTAGACAAATGGGACAGTAGGGATAAATGGATTATGGCAGAATGTGCCTAAACAGCAGAGTGGGATATATGTATTCCCTTCTGGGAAGTGCAGGTGGCCAGAAGTCCAGGGAAAACCAGAGGAATCCAAATCCCATTTCTGGTATATGCTGAAGTACCATAATGATTAGTGTTGCCAGCTTGACACGATCTAAATCACCTAGGAAACAAGCTTCTAGGTATGCCTATAAGGACTCATTTAGATCAGTTTAACCTCATGGGCATGCTTATGAGGGATTATCTTAATTCAGTTAACTGAGGTGGGAAAAGCCACACTAAATGTGGGTGACGTTATACCATGGGGGTCCCAGGCTGAATAAAGAGAAAGGAAGCTGAGCCCCAGCATACACCTTGTGTTTTCTGACTTTGGATGTAATGTGAGCATCTATCTCAAGCTCCTGCTGTTGTAACTTCTCTGCTATGATGGATTATACCCTGGAACTGTGAGCCAAAATAAACTAAGTTGCTTTCTTTGGTGTATTTTATCACAGCAACAGGAGAAGTAGCTAATACAAGTACCAGAGTCAAGTTTACAAATGAGTAGCCTCAAGCTTGGAAAGGTGATATGATTTGCAAGTGGAACAGGGTCCAAAGGAGCTACTTAGTCATCCTTCTCACTGCACCATGATGTATTTGTGTGTGTGTGTGTGTGTGTGTGTGTGTGTTGTGTGTGTGCATGTGTGATGTGTATGTGTGTTTGTGCATGCGTGCATGTATAGTTGTGTATGTATGTATGCATGTGTGTGCGTGTGTGCATGCATTGTGATGTGTGTGTGTGTGTGTCTATGTGTGCTGATCAAGAAGTTAAATCTCCTTTGGCATCAGGAGAAATTCTCTCTCTCTCTGTCTTTCTCTCTCACTCTCTCTCTCTCTCTCTCTCTCTCTCTCTCAGTCACACACACACACACACACACACACATACACACTTTTGCCTTTCTCTGCCTCTCTCTCTGCCTCTGTGTCTTTGTGTCTCCATCTCTCTCTCTCTCTTTGTTCCCATTCTCATTCTTCCTCTCTCTCCCTCTCTCTTTAACCCAACTCTCTGTGCCTATCTCAGAAGAGCTTTTCACTTCAATTTAGTTTTCTGCAGTTAAGTTTTGATTTGCCCTTGCTTTTTGTATTCCAAGTCCAGTGGGATGATGGTTCTGTCCTTGGTGCTGGAGCCCTGAGCTCATGAATAGAGTCCCCTCCTCCCACCTCCTTCCAACCCTGGATGAGTCCTAGATCGCCTATTCTCTACTACTTCTTAGTCTTTATCATGTCTACCCTATATCTGTTGCTACCTTCCATCCGGGATATGACCACATCTTATATGTGGATAGAAGCCCCCAGTACATTCACTCTCCATGCTAGCGAGGGAGGGCATCAGAGTCAGGCACAAACTGACTCTGTTTGTTGGGATCATGCAAGGTTGCTTCTGTCCCCACTAAGGAGTGAAAGCTGGTGGTACATTGGTGAGATGCCTTTGTCTCTTGACCCCTATAAAATTTCTGCAAGTGAGGAATCATCCACCCACCATGAGTTGGAACAGCAGAACCACAGGAAGCACCTCCAGCCATGTTCCACAGATTTTATTGTGTAAATTTTGCAGAATTTTCTCTGAAAATTCCATAGCCATCCTTCAGATTATTCCATTGGGCTTTATCTTTCTTTTTGGGTTTCTCATGGCCCAATATATATCTATCTATATTGAGATATATATATATATCTACATATATATATATATATATATATATATATATATATATATATATATATATATATAAAATTATGGTTTCTTCTATAAAGACAAAATGAGCCTAGGGACACATATATAAAGTATAGTGGGTCTCTTAGGGTTTCTATTGTTATGATAAAACACCATGACCAAATCAACTTGGGAAGGGAAGGATTTATTACATTTCCACATCACTGTCCATTATCCAAGGAAGTCAGAGCAGAAACTCAGGGCAAGAACCTGGAATAGGAACTGAAGCAAAAAGCCATGGATGAATGCTGCTTACTGGCTTGCTCCTTAGGCTTGGTCAGCCCACTTTCTTATACAAACCAGGAATACCTGCCAAGAGGTAGCACCATCCATAAAGAGCTGGACCTCCCACATTAATCATTAATTGAGAAAATGTCCCAAAGGAGGCCATTCTGGTGGAGGCATTTTCTCAACTGAGGCTCTCTCTTCCCAAATGACTCTAGCTTGCATCAAGTTGAAAACAAAACAAAACAAAACAATACAAAACAAAAACCTAACCAGGACAATGGAGTAAGGAAAACCTAAAAGTCTTACAAAAACATTGTGAGATAGGAAATATTTCTATTTTTGTTCAGAATGTTCTTTTTATCCATTAGATAAGTTTTCCTAGCAGAGACCTAAATGGTTCTACCTCAGGAGTGAGGTCCCTGTTATTGAAGATATTCAAATATAGACATTGGTGATGGGTTGTATGAATCCACCAGAAATGGTCTCCTCAATTTTAAGCTGAGGGGCTGCAATAAGAGATTTACTGTACAACTTTCTGACTATATCACATTTTTCTTTGTTGTGTTTGGATTAGCTCTGTAAAACACAATTCACTCCCATCATCTACAAAGAGAACTATTTTTAAATGGTCCTAGAAACCATTAGATATACCAATACTGTAATACAGCCACTACTCCCACATAAACCATAATCCACCCCACCACCCCAAAATGGCAGCTCATTACCTTGCATCTATCTTGGCTGACTCCATCCACACAGTAACCAAACCAGAAAACTACAGTCACCAAGTTTCTGAGTCCTCAGTCTTTGTCACTGCCCACAGCTGGCAGTCACTAAGGTCTGTGAATTCTACCTACATAATCCCTAGAATCTGAACCTCCTTCCCCAGCCCAAGTGGCTCTATCACAAATTATTAGAGATCCTCCTACCTAATTTCCCTAGGCCTGTTACACATACCTCCTCCACAACCAACTGCCAAGGTTATAATCACCCAAACACAAAGTGTATATTCCACACTCCTCCCTCAACTCAAAAACCATCAGTGGCTCCCCATAGTCTAGAAAAATAAAACCTGCACAGGCTTCCAGCATGCCCTACAAGACTCTGCCAATATGAACCCCTACATACCTGTTGACGTATCAAGATGGATGTTGAGAACATGGTA
The DNA here is from genome assembly GCA_019843965.1 of Rhynchomys soricoides. Lineage (NCBI taxonomy): Eukaryota > Metazoa > Chordata > Mammalia > Rodentia > Muridae > Rhynchomys > Rhynchomys soricoides. The sequence continues at coordinate 4,413,113 of JADRCH010000106.1, read as the reverse complement.
CCTAACTTCCAGCTCTTGCGCCAAGTTCTGTGTAGAACATCGGGAGTATCTCAGGGCTGGGTCCAGTGAATTCATCATGGCCACAGATGTCTCCATTCCTTTTTTGCTCTCTAGAAACTTGAAATATTTTGAATTCTGATGTATCTTCTCATATCTAGTATCCACGTATTCCAAAGTTCAAATTAGAAATGTTACTTAATTGACAGAAAAAAAACATATCAGTTATCTGTCAAGGGAACCGTGGAAATGCAAAATGGTGTAGGGACAGGTATCCAATGGCAATTAATCAACAACAAAGAGAAGCGTTTGTGTGAACACATAACATTTTAACTCCAAGCAGATTGTGGTCAAGATACCCAGAGTTGGGGGGTAGGGGTAACTGAAGGAATGTTTTGTTTTGCTTTGCTTTGCTTTGTTGTGTTTGGGGGATTATAAAATTGTTACCTCTTCTTGAAGTTTATTCTACTTCTCTTTGAAAGTCAGGCTTCTATATATGATTAATATTAGGATATTTTACCATTAGGAATCTGTACCCTTAGCTCATTAATACTCATTAACAAAAAAAATCATAAAATTATAACTTTCAATATATGTAACACTTTACTCATATTAAAATAATGCTACATACATTTAATCACCTTTATTCTTAAAATTCAAGATGCAGGTAAAGATGTCCATAGGTTGGTACCCTCACTTGGTTCCCACATAGGGAAAAGAGGTAGCAGATAATCAGCTATATGCAATGATCTGAATATAGAATATTTTCTTCAAATAAATGCTTTGTAAGAAACAAAATTAGAACATATTTAACCTAGGGTTTCTAGTACACATCTGGCTTTACTGAGCAGATAAGAGTTAACTTATAATTATCACATCAAATTATAGGCATCTGAGGCTGGACTTTACTGCTTGTGCAACAACGTGCTCCGGCTGGATGAGCATTATTCCTGACTTTGGGTTTTATTTTCTTTATAAACTGAAGGTGATGCTCTTTCCATGGACACTTGCATTTAGAGACAAGAGGTAGGATACAGTGAGCACGCTAATAGTACTGACTCTGGAATCACAATGATCTGCACTTGGCTCATCTAGACTCCCTTCTATTTACAAGGCACACTAGCTCTCTAAGGCTGAGGGTCCTCATTTATTAAAGATGACTACAGTATGCCCTCCCTTTAGACTGTGGCTGAGAAAAATCAAATCAAATAATCCAAAGGCAGACCTGCTAAATAACAATGCGCATCAAACTTTCATCGTTGTTTTTTTATTATTTAGGTACACAGATTTATGGGTGCTTGCTTATCCCTCCTCTAAACTTAGCTTCCCAAAAGGCAGAGACAATGGCTTATATCACCATCCACCTAGCAGTACAGTCACACCTACAGCAGTGCTGTGAGGATGGGTTAGTCAAGTCCCATGATTAAACAGTGGTCTACTCGCAGTACATACATGATAATTGTTAACTCTTAATAGTCTGGTCTGTTAGGTCAATATGAATGATACTGAAAGTAGGGGAAATTGTAAGCCATATTCCCTGAGTGTCAGGAAGAACACAAGGTCCCTGGTGTCTCCAGTAGCTGACTGGAGAAACAATGACTGGCCCTGTGTCAAGGGAGAGGCTTCCTGTCTGGCTCTCTGCACACACTGCCAGGAAACTTCAAGCATCTATCTCACTTTGCTCTGCAGAGCTCTGTTAACTGAAAATAGAGTCAAGAGCTTTTGAGCAGATTCCATCTTGAGACAGTTCACTCTAAGGCTTTGGATGGACCAGCCTTCTAGGCCTGGGGTGTATAACCCACAAAGTACACAGATCATGTCGGCATACTCGCAACTTGAAGGAAAGGGATGTGATATTATCTGCATATCAAATGACTAGGCTTAAATGAGTGGAGGTGTGAAAACTAATGACAGTTCTTGTCATTGTAAACATATGGCATTTCTTCTAAGAGATTTACCTGGGGATGTCAAGCTCACTAGTTAAGCTTTCAAGGTGTGGTCCCTCAACCAGCAATATCAGCATCACCTGGGACTTGTTGGAAACACAAATTCCCAACACCATACAAAATCTACTGAATCAGAAGCCCCAAGGATGAGGCTTAGTTACCTGTGTTTGTAGCAGACCTCCAAGCACTTTAAAACTTCAGCCCTGGACTGCTTAGTGATGAAGAGATGAACAGCATCCATTCAGCTGAGGCTGCAGGACTGATGATTCTGGAAGTCTGGATTCAGGTCCTGATGCTAATACTTACTAAAGACCCATAGCCTTCATCTCCTCTTCTACTAATGGATGTCACAATACACACACACACACACACACACACACACACACACACACACACACACACAGCTTCTCCCTCCTGGAAGATTACAAGATTTCCAAAGATGACTATCAAGAGTTAAAAGGTGAATAAAATAATACCTAAACCTCACATGGAGTTCAAGGAATTCATGCTACCAATAGGTTGCATATTTCCCCCTCCCCACTAACCAAACTATTCTTTTGATATTTCCCAGAAAACATTCAAAGGGTTTTTTGTTCATTCATTTATTTCTTTGCAGTTCTGATAATTTTATCCTGGTGCTTTGAAATTTTTCTATGGCATATGAAGTAGTTAGGTACCCTGTTAAAATACAGATTCTGATTCATGGATTTAAAGTAAGGGCTGAGATTCTGTGTGTCTAACAGACATAGTTGCTGGTGGTGTTGGCTTGTAAACCATGATCTGAGCAGTAAGGATTTGACCAACATGGCCACTGCCCAGTTTCTACATGGTAGAGCCCTAAGCCTTCTGTTATAGAATTTTTGTTCTATAACTTCCACAAAGACTCTACAGACAGGACAAAGAAGAGGCTGGGAAACAAGCATTCTTAAAGGGTGCAATACTTCAATAGGTCTGGTACAAAATGGCCTACGTTCCATCTATGAAAGATGCCAGGTGGCGTGGTTTAAGGAGGACATGATTGGCCAGAGAGTTGTGGAGAGAATCATCTTCAGAAGATGACAGTCACTGATTTGGAAAACAGAGAGGAAGCAGCAGGTGGGGAGAGGATAAAGTGTACAATGGGACCTGGGTACACACGGGTTCCCTGGTTTGAGCTGCTTGTAGATCATCAGACTGCATACATACAAGTAGCCATTTAGGCACTGGATCTGGGCTTTAGCATGAGATCTGTGCTACAGTCTGAAATGTGAAGGTCATGTGCATGCAAAAGCTGTCAGTCAAGTAGATGGGTAGAAAAGGATTCTACATTCTGTGGAAAGCAGGGTGCATGAAAGGCCCTTACATGCCTGTCCAACCTAAACTTCTGTAGTTTTATGTTCCTTATACTCATCTCCCCCTGTTCTGGCCCATCCTGATGTTCTGTAGGGCTGTGGTTGGAAGGGGAACTTAAATATTCATCCCCTCACTGGAAAATATATATCAAGATTTTGAAAGCAATTGAATCTAGGTATGAACCTCAGTTCTGCCACCCATAGCTGTGTGACCTCAAGGTTGTTGACTCACTTCTCTAGCCTCTAGTTCTTTATCTATACAAAAAGAACAACAAATCTCTCCATAGGGAGAGAAGGGACGCCATATAACATGTGTGTGTCTATGATGTGTACCCATTGCATCCAGTTGGTATCCAGGGCATGCATGTTTTCTTCTGCCTTCCACCATTATTGCTTTCTCAAGGCCAAGAATTAAATGATTAATGGTACCCAGTCTCAATCTCTGACCTCCACCTGCATGCACATACACGTGTATATTCACCTATACATATGTACATATACATGCACGCAAACATGTACACATGCATACACATGCAAAAAGAAACCATGTAATTTTCTTTACTTTTCCTGTGATGTCTGAATTTCTTCCTAGTTGAGTTAAACATTTATTTAAGTCTTCTTTTGAGCTCAGCTTCTTTCAGAAGTCAAAGTGCATGGCCTACAGATAAATCCAAATAGCCTATGCATTTACCAAGGTCAGTCTCCATTTGTCTAAGAGCAGAGAAGCATCCAGGAGTTATATGTAGACACTGTCACTAGGGATGCTACTGTAGAGATTTCCCTGGAGTCTAACAGACCTCATAGGTCAATGCTTTTGTTACTGGCTTCATGCTGTCTCCTGCTCATCAGACACCCACCTGCTGAGGACAAAGCACTAGTCAAAGCACTTGATATTGCATTGTGTTCCAGGGAACCAAAAAGGAACTCACAGCAGTGAGAAAAAAAATAGATATGTTTAGACAACAAAGCTAACTGTATCCCAAGAGCATGGCCAGCTCTCTTCACTAACCCTCTGGTTTTCCCATTTACCTTAGAACTGAGCCAAAGCTACTATCACTAGCAACTATCCTTCCACGACCTGTGGGAATCTCAGTTCTAGAAATTGTCGCATGCTCTTGGTAGTCATCCTGACTCCACTAACTGAAAGACAAAGCAACCAGTTCATGACTTGGTTGTTCAAGTTTAACAGCATTCAACCCAAACACCAGTTCATAAGAGAGAGAGAGAGAGAGAGAGAGAGAGAGAGAGAGAGAGAAAGGCAAAGACAGTGTTTATTAATAATGTACCAGCTGTACTTATCAGGCCAAGATCAGCATACTTGTTCCATTCCCTTGCTTTCTACCCATATGCTTCTTTCTACTCTGAAGCTGCACAGAAGAATTTGCAAAGGCTTAAGCATTTTCCTCCAAATGTTAAGCACACAGTCTACAGATCCCCATAGCAACTTTAATAAAGAATTTAAAGTTACATATGTGTGTGGTTATTTGACTAAAATTTGTCCTCTTCTCTGGGCTGTGAACTCCATTAAGACAGAGTTGGGCAACACAGTAGACCCTCAATAGCTACAGAATGAATGAATGAATGAATGAAAGAAAGAGTGGAACTTCTCCAGGCCTTGACTCTTCGTACACTAAGCCACAGGTAAGTTAAGTTAATAGGCAGAACCTTGTGAGCTGAGGGAGTTGTGAGCCATAACTTTCTCAGAGTTCAAATCAAGGACCCCAGTGTAGACAGAAGCTCCTGTCAATTTTGGCTGCATGAACATACACAATATCTGGCATTAGTCATATTCTCTATCTAGTTCTCTAGGACTAGCAACTAGAGTTATGCTTTTGTCAACCCCTCTAATGAAATCGCACTTGAGCTTACCAATGTTTGACAGATCTTATCAGGATCTCTCTATTCCAAAATGGCAGGCAGTGTGACCACAAGGAGGGATCAAAATCAGACCAGAACAGGTAGACATTGAGGACCAGGCAAGAGAAAGCATTAGTACATATTCCCGAGTGTTCTGTTTATGGCCTCTTGCCCTGTACTGGCTAGTTTTGTGTGTCAACTTGACATAAGCTGGAGTTATCACAGAGAAAGGAGTTTCAGTTGAGAAAATGCCTCCATGAGATCCAGCGGTAAGGCATTTTCTCAATTAGTGATCAAGGGGGGTGGGGGGCCCTTGTGGGTGGTACCATCTGTGGGCTGGTAGTCTTGGGTGCTATAAGAAAACAGGCTGAGCAAGCCAGGAGAAGCAAGCAAGCCAGTAAGTTACATCCCTCCATGTCCTCTGCATCAGCTCCTGCTTCCTGACCTGCTTGAGTTCCAGTTCTGACTTCTCTTGGTGATAAACAGCAGCATGGAAGTGTAAGCTCAATAAACCCTTTCCTCCCCAACTTGCATCTTGGTCATGATGTTTGTGAAGGAATAGTAACCCTGACTAAGACAAACTGGTACCAGGAGTGGGGTATTCCTGTGACAACCTGACCATGTTTTGGGGAGGACTGCAGAAGGACTTTGGAACTTTTGGCTAAAAGATCCATCCAGTGTTAAGAGCTTTGTGGGATGTTGTGTAGGAGCTTGGAAGATAATGTTCAGAACAGTGCAGAAGATGGAGGCCTGGCTTGTGAAATTTCAGAGGGAAGATTAAAGACTCTTATCAGGGCCATTGCTATTTTGACTGGGAAGGTTCTGTGGTTTTGGTTAGCTGGGGCTGAAGGATCACCTGTGATTAACAAGATATCAGAACTACTAAAAGCAAAACCATTGCATTACTGGGACTATTGATGCTGGTTAGCAGGAGCTGGGAAATTGGTGCTGATTGGGAAGAGACCAGCATCATTGGGGTGAAATCTTCTGAGAAATGTTTTCTGAGAGCACAGAGGCTGCATTCCAGAGATAGCCAGGGTTGTATTTTGTGCTGTGGCTGGACTTGGTAATGTGTAAGAGTCACCCAGGTGGTACTGGTTTTGAAGGCATGAAGGAGTCATGAAGAGCAGCTGAGGCCTGGGCACTGTGAGAGGCCATGGAAGTCCATTGGTGAAGGTGAAGCCTCAGTTGCAATTGATGGCCCAGGACTGAAGGGGTCATGCAAAGGAGTTGAGGCTTGGCACCATGAAGAGAGCCTATGAGAGGCTGTTGGTAAAGCCTAGTTGCAGTGGAAGCAGCAGTGTTTTGGAGATGCCAGTACCATGAGATGAACACCAAGAACAGCAGCAGCAGTGAAGTACAGGCATCTCGAGCCTAGAAGACAAGGTGTGTGCTACAAAGGGCAGAGCTGGAGAAGTGACTCAAGCCCTTAGAGGAATCCAGAAGATCGGGAGTGGATCCCAGACATTGGACGGTTGGAGTTTGATTTTGCTTTTGATTGTGACTGTGCCCTGATATATTTTCCCTCCTGAAGGAAGAAGGCATTTTAGTGGAGCCCACAGTTAAGAGACTTTGAATTTTTAAAAGACTTTGAATTTTAAAAGATTGGATGTTTAAAAGGGACTGAAATGTTATTATGTAAGAATGTGTAAAGACTGTAGGACTTGTAAAGTTATTTAGATCTTGGGATGAATAAGGAAGTAAGGGTAGAGGCTTATTGGTGATGTGTTTGTGTGTCAAGTTGACTAGGGATCAATTGTACTGGCTAGTTTTGTGTGTCAACTTGACATAAGCTGGAGTTATCACAGAGAAAGGAGTTTCAGTTGAGAAAATACCTTTATGAGATCCAGCGGTAAGGCATTTTCTCAATTAGTGATCAAGGGGGGAGGGCCCCTTGTGGGTGGTACCATCTGTGGGCTGGTAGTCTTGGGTATTATAAGAAAGCAGGCTGAACAAGCCAGGAGAAGCAAGCAAACCAGTAAGTTACATCCCTCCATGTCCTCTGCATCAGCTCCTGCTTCCTGACCTGCTTGAGTTCCAGCTCTGACTTCCTTTGGTGATAAACAGCAACATGGAAGTATAAGCTCAATAAACCCTTTCCTCCCCAACTTGCATCTTGGTCATGATGTTTGTGCAGGAATAGAAACCCTGACTAAGACACACCCTAAACCACAACATTGAGTGACCCTTAGCAGCCCACATCTACTGTTCTTTGCTGTCTGGAACTCTCATGTTACAAAGGTCACTTGTACCCACCTAAGTAGCAGACCAGTCAGTGAGAGAGAAAAGTTATCATGTGTGTGACAACTCCAGATACTACAGGCTTTATTGTCCCATATTTTGTGGGCTCCCTTCCCTCTGTAGTTCCCTTTCCTGCTCCCTTGCATTACTTCCTAAAGTCAACTCTCAGATAAGCCATCCCCACTGAAATCTTTGCTTCTAGATCTCTTTATGGAAAAAATCTAAACTAGAACAGCATTAAATGCCGTGACAGTGTGAAGACCTGAGATGGAGAGACAGATGGTAAGGTTGGTGTGTTGGCGAGCTGGCACAGAATTCAGGAGATGGGAACAGGGGAAGTGAGGCAGCCAGCTGGGAACAAGCAGGAGCGAGTTCCTGAACCAGCCTGAGGAGTGTAGTTTCATCAGAAGGGCAATTCCCATCATTTCCTGAAAACTGTGTTTCATAATGGCTCTTGGAGCCAGAATGGACCATCTAACACTCTCCCTAACCAATGTGAGACCATTCCCACAGCAGCCCCATGTCTATCTAAATGCTTCAAGTAGACTGAGCTCTCACTTGCTTACTAGGATTGGCCAGGTCTGTCAACTAATAACTTCTAGAAAATGCTTTTAAAAAATCCACCCTGTTTCTTAGAAGGAGTTAATTGTTCTTCCACTTGCATTCTCTCAGTGTTCAAACTAGTTCCTTCCTAAGACATCTCCTCCAGGCTCAGGTTCTCTCACTCCTTCACCATGTGTATATGACAAAGGTACTTGACTGGCCCCACCCAAGCCCTAGCCTATCAATGTTCTCATCCCTCTCAGATATGGGAATAATATTCCAGATGACATCCAACCATTATCCATAGGCAAGAAAGAAACTTCCATGGCCTTCCAGAGGCAATCTCTGGCTCCAGAGCCCAACACAGTAACACTCATCACAGTCCTGCCAAACAAGAAGCTGTCAAGTCAAGCACTTTCCACTCCCTCGTTCATGTATTCAGTTATCCAGTGTCTTTCATTGCAAGGCCCTCTTTGGATTAATACAAGGTATTGATCCATGTGTTCTCCTTAAATTCCTTCCTTTATAGAGTTTATTATATTCAATAGCAGGAATCATCCACAAGCTCCTCCAAAACCAACCTGCTGCCCATTTGGGTAAAAGTTTTATTACTACATAGCCATGCCTGTTTGTTCATGTACATTGGTCTATGTGCTTCCGCTCTGTCAAGGAATTGAGGCTGAGCCTACAATAGCCCTCAAGGCTGAGCATGTTAACTGTCTCCTTCCTCACAGAAAAGGATTGCCATCCCTTGTCCAAAGCATCAACTGGGACTTTAGCTTGAGATATAGCAAGGATGAGACAAGTCCCCTACTCTCTTGGGCCTGGTCCTCTGGAATCCCTACTATATACCAGACGATGGCTAGAACACGGGGGATCCCAGAATATTCCCACTTGAGATCCTAAGATGAGTGGTCCCAGAGTATTCACTCACAAAATATCCTAGAAGGAGAGCGAGATTCAATGCTTCTTGCTAGGATCCTGGTACAGAGGTGAACCAGGCTGATAAAAATCTTTAAGCCTATGATTTCTCACTCTAGCTGCGTATAAATAAATAAATAAATAAATAAATAAATAAATAACTCAACAAAGCATATGGCTTTGGGTCATAGCAGACTCTATGTTAAAAAGTAAAGGGGAACTGGGACATCGTTACAGCAACTTACAACCTGACTCTACAGTCCCCTGGCTCCACAGTCTGCTGGCTCCACTCTTCCCTGGCTCCATAGTCTTCTGGTTCCACCGTCCCCTGGCTCCACAGTCCCCTCCCTGCACCCACTCTGGATACACATGGCAGCCCTACTGTGGATGTAATCCTGGTAAATCCCATCTGTTGGGCTGGGCTCTTTTGTCCCAGGCTACTGAGTTGTGAACAGGGATTGATCTTAATCAGCCACAGAGGTGTGATCCCTGGAGACTGTACTGACATCGCTAGCTTGTGAACGTGGGGGCTGACCAATAAGCAGCAATACCGCTTGTGTATCTTCTCACCTCTTCCTTTCAAAGAAGAACTAGAGATAGGCATGTGGGCCTAACACGTTAAAGGGATCTTTGCTGCTTCGTTTAACTAACGTATTTTTCCACATAAGTTCCTCTGCTCAGGCGTTCTTTCTAATTACCATTTTCCTTTTACAGTATGTTGTGTAGCACTGTGCAGAAGTAAGCTCATGGTGAGCAAAGACTCCCTGGGTGGCAGGAAAAATAAGGCCTGGCTATTAGGGGGCTCAGTGAAGCGGCAGCTTCTACATCTTCCCTGCAGGAGGGAGAAACAGCCCAGAAACTGCATTGCACCAGGCCAGAGCCAGCTTAGTAGGACCTGGCCCTGAGATTGCTTTGTAAGGTTAGGAAATACCACTGGCTTTGCTGAGTGTGGAACTGTCTGTCCATAAGCCTGAAATGTTCTAGGAATCTTAAATTCCTCTAGGGATTAAGATACAACCACCTGTCTCTCGAAAATCTGAGTTCCTTATGCACACTTTGTGTCAACTTGACAAATAATTCTGGGAAGCATCTATTATGGGATACATTCAAAACTTAGATGCACAGTATGCCTATGTCAAGCATTTAGGACGGTACCTGATGTGTGCTCCAAGTGCTAGATTGTTGTTTTTACTGTGAGACCCAGGCATCACCTCCATTTATCCACTCATCCATCCCTTCCAGAGTCCAGCAAACAGAGTTCAGTGGTGTCCCAGAGATAGAAATGAACAAGATAAAGTGGGCAGGACTTACCAGAAATGAGATATAGCATGGGGGACACGGAGGAGGTGAAGGGCCACTGCCTTACATTACTCTGGGTGAAGATGTAGTTTGTGGAGATCAGAAACTAAGCAGAGGTCTGCAGTGGCAGGGGTTGGGCCACAGGTGGTTTGGGGAAGCTGTTGGGTTGCATTGTCTGTGACTATCCCAGAAACAACTTTAGAAGCTGGAACTCAGGGAGAGCCTTAGAGGGGGTTGTGACATGGGTTACCCAAGCATCTATTCTCACAGTTCAGACCTGGTTCTCAGAGATCAGGAAGAGATTAGCAGATCCCTGGGGTGATAAACAGAAGCTTGTTTGCAGAGGGTCATTAACCAATCCAAAATCAGGCGCCTAGGCTGGGAAAATGACTTCAGGAGTAAAATCTGTGCTACACAAACGTGAGGACTGGAGTTCACATCCTCCTATGTTAGTTACTTCTGTGTTGTGATGCTCTCCTGTGACATGCTTCCTCCAACAAGGCCATACCCCCTAAGCCTCCCACAAAAGTGCCACTAACTGGGGAACCAAGTGTAGACATGTCCAAGACTATGGGGGCATTTCAATTCAAACCACTATACCCAGCACCTACGTAAAACCTAGATATGATAGTCCTGTGATTCTAGTACTGGGGTGAGGATGGAGATTTCCGGGCTTTCCTGGCCAGCCGACCTGCTTGAAACAGTAAGCACCAGGCTCAGTGAGAGACGCTGTCTTAACAACAACAGCAAAAAGATAAATTGTAGAGTAATGAAGGAAGATACTCAGTATAGATCTCTGGCCACCATGCATGTGTGGTGCACACACACTTGCACATGCACGCTCATACATGCACACACACACATGAATGCACAAGCACACACACATGTACATGCACGTGCGTGCGCGCACACACACACATTCATACATGTACCTGTACACGCACAGGCACACACATATAAGCACACACATGCACACACCACATATATAAAAGCAGACAAGAAAGCCCGGGGCTCTAAACTGACTCGATCCCTCTGCTTGAGAGGAAAATGGGGCCCATTTGATAGGCCATACCTTATTCTTCTGTGTACACAGCCATTGACGTAGAGATTGTTATAGATCCAGATATATGTGTAGTTGTGTACAGAGATCCCCAGTGTCCTACATAGCCAAGCTCCACTCTGAGTGCTTCATAAATGTTAACTCACGTTCTCACTGCAACTGGGTTGTTGACTACCATCATTAAATTTAAAATTAAAGCAACTTAGAGAGGTCAAATAGCTTGCTTACAGATTCGCAACTATTAAGTGACAAAGCTGGAACTCAGACCCAGACAGTCTGGCTCCAAGACTTTTTGCTCTCTTGCTTTGTTTGTTTACTTGTTGACTTTTGAAGTACTAAGGTTCAAAGCCATAGTTTCACCTATGCTTGGCAAGCATTCTACCACAATGCTATACCTTCACTTACTTTTTAGCTTTGGAGATAAGGCCTCAGTACATTGCCGAGCTGGCCTTGAACTCACGCTGTAGCCTGGAAAGGCCTTGCTTTTCAGATCGTCCTGCTTCAGCCTTCTGAGTAGCTGGGTTTGAAGGCCTGCACTGGCCAGCCCGGCAGTCTGTACTCCTAACTACTGTTGTCTTGATGCTCCCTAGCACCAGTGAGGCAAACTGGAGAAATGTGCCTGCGCCCCAGCCTGGCTGGGCTCTCAGGAGTGGGGCAAGTCTGCACAGGTAGCCCCTTCTTTTAACCCCAAACCCAGATCCCTGATTCAGCCTTTGTGCTGATACAGAGACCACATGCCAAGGGCAGTCCTCTGGCACAGCAGCAGGGATTGGAGTTGTTGGCAACAGGACTGCCTCAGTGTGGGCCTCCTCCTCCGGCTTTATTAGTCCCTTTTAAAATAGATTCTTCTATTTCAAACACCTCCGCTTGCCACTTGCTGCTTGTCTTTCAGCACATCCGCTGTGTTTCCCTGTCATCATGAGCTGCAGAGTAGAATGACAAAAAACACGCTAACTCCATGTGAAGCAGCAGTCCCTTGAGAGAGAGCTTCTGTTTCCTCTGAAATATGCAGTTCTCTGGCTATCTTCTTGAAAGGTGAGCCTCTGACCACCAGCTTCGCAAGCACTAATTTCCGAATTTTGATCACAGTTTTTGGTAGAGCTAGGAAGAGTCTGTGGCCAACCATATCATCTCACCCATCTACTTTGCAAAGGTATGTAGCTAGGACTCAGAGAGGGATCTGGGTTTGGCTGAGGACACAGAGCCAATTGGTGGAAGATCTAAGATTGAAACATGAGTCAGTTAACACAGCAAGATGGGTTATAATAAAAGATGGGTTAAATTCTAGAAAACTTAAGCTCTCTTCTTCATGTGGACACATATGTGTGACTGTCTCTGCTCATCAGAAAGGATGCTCCTCTTCAAAGCTATTTGTCTGCCTAACCTGGAATGTCAAGTTTTCTCATCCCCTAAGAATCAAATCAAGGGCCAGAGATGACATTTGGGGTCTATCCACAGACAACCACAAGCAGGTGAAGGAGATGGTTCATTCTGTAAGGTGCTTGCCACATAAGCACAGGGACTTGAGTTGAATCTCCTGAGTTTGAATTTCCTACCTGTGTGAAAAGACAAGAGTGGTGATTTATCTGTAAATCTAGAGCTGGGAAGGCAGAGACTAGTGGATCCCTGGGGCTTGCTGGCCAGACAACCTCACCAAATCAGCAAGCTCCAGCCAGTGAAAGACCCTGTCTCAAAAAGTAAAACAGAGAGCAACTGAGGAAGATACCCAGTGTCATTCTCTGGCCTCTGCACACACAAAGTACACACCTACACAAACATGTACACACACACACACACACACACACACACACACACACACACACGTCAATTCCGCAGTTGCTCCAGGGCTGAGTCTGTAGCTATAGACCTCCATCTCTTTTGAGGAGATTGTTTCCCTTTGGGATGGCAGAAGCAGATTGGAATTCTACCAGCTACAGAGAAATACCTCCCCAGGAAGGAGGGCAATAAACCATGTATGGTGCTGCACAGCTGTAATCCCAACCTTCAGGAGGTTGAGGCTGGAGAATTTTGAGTTCAATGGCAGCCAGGACTATATACCAAAACCCTGTCTCAAAACATCAAAGCCAAAAACTAGCAATGTTGAGTCTCTACACTGAAAGTCCCACAAAACACATTTCACCTAGTCTCCCACGTTACTAATGGTGAAGCTAAGATTCAAGGAAGGAAAACGACTTACCCAAGGCATAATTCTATGAGACAGAAATGATATCTGGACAGGTTTGTACAGTCTAGATAAACCTGATATTAACATCAGCCTCTGAATAAATGCTGCATGGCTTGTCTTACTGTTTTGTTAAATAAAAACTCATGCATCCTATGAGGAGTAGCAATAAAAGTTCAGGACACCAACAATTTTCCCTTCTCTCCTCCTTGCCCTGACTGCATCCTTAATTCTGCTTGCACATCAGACAGAAGCTGCAAGGATGCTTTACACACAGTCATATTCCCAGGCTGCACCAGAGTGAATGGATCAAGTCCCAGGGAACAGAGCCCTGGCATCTGTGTTTGTTCAAAGCTGCACAAGTGATTCTTACAGACGGCCAGGAATAAGACAGGCAGGTTCTCCTGATAGCCGAGAATCATATCCATGGATTTGAGCCATTACATCCGAAATGGAATGTAACCGATTGTATTATGTGAGCATTAAAGACTTAATTCTAATTCAATTAAAATATGAAGCTGAGAGACTATGAAAGATGTCTGAGCACAGGTGCTCTTTCTGCATCATACCCAGTACCCAGAGCAAGCTTAGAGCATCTTCATGCACCATTGTTTGCAAAGAACACATTAAAACAAATGCCTGGTTACTAAGGCCATGTCTCACCAAGTGAAAAACACACTGTCCAAGTATCTGAAAGACTGCTCGCTCTACTTATTGCAGCATAAGGAAAATTGATAATGAATAATAGTTCTGAGTGAATTAGTCTTTCCAGGCAGTCTTTCCATCCTTTATCTGCAGTTCTTCCTCCTAAAATCCAAGTTGACCTTGGATTAAATAGGAAGTCTAAGTCCCAAGATCAAAGACTTTTGTTGTTGTTGATCCTAGTTCCATGTCTGTCTTACGAGACTACTTTGACCAACAGAGGGGAGAAAGGTATTTGTTTACAATTTTAGATTATAGTTCCATCCCTGAGGGGAAGTCAAGACAAGAACTCACATAGCTAGTCTCACATCACATCTACAGTCAGGAACAGAGGGAAACTAATGGACTCATGCTGCCTGCTTGGATGCTTCTAGCTTTCCTTTGTTTTATGTAGGTCAGAACTCCTGCCTAAGGAACGGTGCCACCCACAAAGGGCTGGGCAGTTTTACATTAATTAAGGCAATCTCCCACAGACATGCCCACAGTTGTACATCAATTAAGAGTCAAGGAAATCCCCCACAGACATGCCCACAGGCCAATCTGACCTGAACACACTCTCATTCAGGATTCTAGGTTATGGCCAGTAGACATTTGAAACTAACCAACAAATTTTCATTTTTGTGGTATTGTGTGTTGAACCTAGGACCTCGCTCTTGCTTGTCAATCATTCCCACTGAGCCTAGCCAAAGTTATTCCAAAGGATAATAAGTTCATACAGAAGTCAAGAAGTCATAAGGAAATACATAAAATCAGGATTCTTTATAAAACTCCAAATAACTATACTTCGGACTTCATTCCTCAAACCCAGCCAGATATTGACCCCTGGTGCATGTTGGAAACAGGATGCGAGGATCCAAGAGCATCTCTGAAAGTGAAAATTCAACAACAAACATGCTGGTGAGAGGGGTACAACATTTCATTCCATGTTGTTAGAAACAGAAGATGAGGGGCTGGAGAGATGGCTCAGTAGTTAGAGCACTGACTGCTCTTCCAGAGGTCCTGAGTTCAATCCCCAGCAACCACATGGTGACTCACAACCATCTGTAATGGGATCTGATGCCCTCTTCTGCTGTGTCTGAAGGCAGAGACAGTGTACTCATATAAATAAAATAAATAAAAATAAAAAGGAAATAGATGGAACATGGTATGTACTCACTGTTAAGTGGTTATTAGCCTAAAAGTTTGAAATACCCAAGAGTCACTTCGCAGGAACAGTAGTACTGAGTACGAGGTCCCAGATGGAGGGCTTGGAGAAAGGACTGAAGGAGCTGAGGGAGTGTGCAGCCCCAGGGAGGTAGCAACACTGGCAACTGGCCTGACCTCCCATACTTCTGGAGACTGATCCACCAACTAAAGAATACACATGGAGGGACCCATGGTGCTGGCCACAAATGTGGCAGAGGGGGGTCTTGTTATCTGTCAGGGGGAGGAGAGGCCCTTGGGCCTGAGGGTGTTAGATCCCCCAGTATAGGAGAATGTCAAGGAGGGAAGACGAGAGTGGGTGGGGCGTGGGGTGGGGAGGTGGGTTGGAGAATATCCCCATAGTGGCAGGGGGAGGGCGGAGGGAATGGGGAGGTTCCAAAGGGGAGATCTGGAAAGGGGGAAACATTTGAAATGTAAATAAAATATGAAAATAAAAAAAAAAAAAAAAAGGAAATAGATGAGAAATGTTGAGGTTTCCCTTGGTATGAGAAGAGCCAGCTGTATTTTCTATTGGGGAGTAGAGAGGTAGAAATTAACAGTCATTAGGAGTTGAGTGCTTTTTCATTCTGTTCTGTGTGCATCTTTCACAGTTGTCGCCTGCCGCTAAATTCACCCTCATCCCAAGCACACTGACACGCACTGACGATTATTCCCATTTTGAAGATGATGAAAATGACAGTCTTTGGAATGCTGGAGACCATCCCATGATCCCACAAGATTTGATTGTGTAGCCAGAATTCAATTCAGGCCCTAAGTAAGGAGTGATGTCTTCCCCCTGGGGAGACATAACTCTGCTGGGATAGATACAAAGAAAAGTCAAAGCAGAAATAACAGACTTTTTTTTTTTTTTTCTGATTTTGTAGAAATTGGGAATATCTCTGACCACTGGATTACTTATTGAAAACTAGAACTCTTTGGAGCTAGTCTATCAGGAATATTTCAGCATCTCCTACTTGAGAACTACAGTGGCAGCAAAGGGGCTGTATGGGAATGTTGGCATTAAATCACGTGTCTGGTACTACCTTTCTTTAATCACTGGCCATTCTCCCATCCCAGTCTTTCACATTGTTGATTTGTCTTCTTCGCTCTCCTGAGTTTCTCATCCCTCTTCCTTCCACCAGGAGCCAAAGGTTGATCTCTCCTAGCTCGTGGTTCACTCTGCCATGCATCAGAGCCAGACAAGTAGAACTGCCCGACAGATTTTGCCAACGCAGAAGAGGAAAATCAAGAAAAACTATGTTTACTTGCTGGACCCTGGGTTAAGAGTTTAGGTTCATTATGCCAATCTATCTTCATGATAAACCTGTGGAGTACAGACTTCCCTCTACCAATAAGAAAGAAGGGGTGAGAAAATTAGAAAACCTGGCAAAGTCATAGAGTATCAGATCCAGACCTGGAAACCTTCCTTAACCTGGCAGCCATTGTTTTTCCCACAGTGCAATGCATCTACAAGAGCTAGGGAAGGGAGCCCAACTGGACTGGTTGGTGGGTGAGCAAAGCCAAGGTATGCAAAGTTTGATTATTAGGATATTGGAAATGGTTCAAACTAAAGTCCTAGGTATCCATAATGGTAGCAACACAATGTTGCACTCAAATTGAAATTTTGAAAACAACTAAAGAGAACATTTCCAAAGATGTAGGCAGGATGGAAGATGACAACAAAGAACTGAACGCATAACTGGAGGTATAGTGATGAGTAGGCGCTCCTACCTACACTGGCCTAGAATGAGAAAGAAGAGATGGAAATTACTGGAAACTGGAGACAGTGGAGCACATACAGAGGCACCTGCCAGCAGTCTGGACCCCACTGAGGTACAGGAAGGCAGATGGGACATGAAATCCACCCATGCTCTCTTCTTTCACTTAATCCAGTGTTGGCGAGGGTCTGATGAACCCATGAAGAAGCCAGAATGACAGGAACACACACACACACACACACACACACACACACAGAGGCAACCTCCCAGGCAGAGATATGTGAGAGGGATGGGTCAGAGGAGCACAGGTTAAGGAATCCACCCTTCTAGTTTCAAAAAAGAATCATAGAAGCTCTGGTGGGAAGGTGCCAGGCTGGGTTGCAGTCGCAGGTGATCATGGGAAGCCTGCTGAGATGACTCGATGATGCTCCTCTCAGACTCGGAGCTCACTCTTGTGCTTATGATTTCAGCTGTTTGGGAATTCATCTTTCTGTTCAACACATGATACCATCCCTGCCTTTTCACACAGCCGTTCTGCTGTTCCTCCTTCCTGTTCTCCAAAAATATAATTGGGAGTGGCTAGAGAGATTACTTGGTGGTTAAGAGTCTGTGGTGTTCTTGTACTCACACCAGGTGACTGGGAAAATTCCAGGGGATCCAATACCCTCTCTTGGCCTCTACAGGTACTGCATACATATGGTGAACAACATACACAGAAATAATAATAATAATAACAAAAAGCATAGTGGTTATAAGCAGAAGTTTTAACTTCTTTTTAAATCCTGGCTTTGTTTTTCACCAGTTGTGAGATCTGGAAAAAATCCTGAACATATCTCTGTGTCCATTTCCTCATTAGTAAAGCTGTAGTAAGATGATAATAATTATCTAACTTTACCCTAAACACTTCACTTTCATTTCTTGCCTTTAGAAGAATTTCTAATCTTTTGACTTAATGGGGACTGAAACATAACTCAAAAAATATTATTTTAACTTAGTAGGATTTGAATTAAACGGCTTCAACTTAGCTAGGCTGAGTTCTCTGAATGTCAATTCTTTTTAGTTAGAAAAATCAAGGTAAGCACATATACTTCACCCTCCTGCTAAGGTTTATGAGGTTCAAATGCATCCCAGATAAATGTCCAGCGTCCAGCTCTCCCACACTGTTAAACAAATCAAACAAAGGAAGTCTACCTTAAATATAGTATATTTCAATAAAGTGTAACGTATTGCAAAGTTGTTTTGTTTTTTTTTTAACGAGTATCTCTCTTAAGGAAGCCATGAAAACTGAAGATGTCCATGGATAACATTGTACCCAGCACAGACTAAGGGCTCGAAAAGTATTAGCAATTATCATCACACTCTTTCACATGAGCTGAAGAATCCTCTGCAGTGTTCATGAGTCCTAACAATGGCCCATACAGGGATGTACCGGCTGCTCTGGCCAAGTATAAGGAGATGTGCTAATGGACAAGAAGAAGTCACCTCTCAAGAGAGGCTCCAAGGTCGCAGCCATTAATCAAAAGGAAGCCAGAGGCAGAGAACAGTGAGTTAAAGGCAGGGGATACACAGTACAACTTGAAGGATGTGAACTTGGGGCAGTCAAATAACAAAGGACAGATCCCCAGACCCCTCCACAGCTACAGGTTAAGAATATTGATCAAACCCAGGCAGTATCAGAGTTCAGCTACCACTGTACCTGGAAATTTGGGTGTTGAGTTTTGTACCCTGCAGACAGTCTTTCCCTGAACAGCGAGATATGCTTCTGGACTTCTGGATGTTCATGCACAGCATCTGCAGAGTTCATTTGCACAGGAGTCACTTCATTTGTATAAAGCACCACAGGAGCCAATGAGAACAGAAATGAGCTAAGCAATAAAAAGTCTTAAGAGGCAAAACTGTAAGAATTGTTATCACACAGGCTAGGAATTCTGTATAATCCGTTTGTCCTGCCATAGGGAAATAGATGGGCAATATCCCTTGATTTGTAAGGTAGGCATAGGAGAGCCCTCTGCTGGAGAACATATCTGAGAGGCAGGTTGTGAGCAGAAGAAAAGCAACTGCAAAGTAGAATCAGTGTTGTGGTTTAGAGTGAAGTGACCCCATGCCCCATGGTCTCCTGTGTTCTGCTCCCTAGCAGAAAGGCTGTGGAACCTTAGCATTCAGAGCCTCACTGGAATGAAGTCAACTAGGGGCAGGGCAGGCCTTGAGCCTTCCTGACGTAGCCCCACTTCCTATCTGCTTTCTGCTTCCTGGCAGTGAACACTATGTGTAGATACTTCACATTTTTGCAGCCAAGCACCCCACCAAGGTGAGGTACACCCGCTCTAACAAACCAGATGTTACCTTCCTACCTTAACTTGGTTTTTGGTTGGGTGGGTGGGTGGGTGGGTGAGTGAGTTTATTTTGGGGGTGGGGGTGGGAGGAGTTATTAGGTATTTGGTCATTGCAACAATAAAAATAGCAACCCAGCTAGAAAGGAGTGAGCCCAAACCTTACCAGCCTGATGAGTCATAGGAGAAACAAAGCAAGGTGGACAGCAGGCTCCAGCCCACAGGTGTGTTAAGGAATCCCAGAGACACACTGCTATGTCATGCTTCTGCTCATTATACACTTTGGTCAGTCTCTACCTTCTGTTATGGCTGCCAACAATAAAAGCTTACTCCACATCATTTAAGAGACAAGTCATTTTTTCAGATACGAGATTTGCATCTTACACTCAAACTATCCCACACAGCAAACAAGTCATTTAAAACATAATGGTACCCAAACTAAGAGAGCTTAACCAGATGGTCTAAGATGATGCAGCTGATGGAAAGAACTAGAATAGAACCTTTGCCTCTTACCCTGCACTAAAGCTCACACAGTTCCTTGAGGAGGGCAAGCAGAACAAGCCAGGCCTTGATCTCTTAAGAGAAAGTGATACTTCAAGTCTGTATCAGTCATTCACATTTTTGTATGATAGACTTCCAAGCCAATCCTGGGAGTAAAAGAACACCCAGTGCCCTAGAAGGTACAAGGCTCCACCAAGGGGTGGAACCCAGGCACTACAGTGACCACGGAAAAGAATTTCCTCCCACAGAATTCCCCTTCTTTGGGACTCTTGGGGCTCACTGCAAGGCAGTGAAAATCAGTAAGTACTAAAATACTGTGACACTCTTTCAGCTGTGCTGGGCACTGATGTTCCCATCAGAGAACACAGAGAGAGAGTCGATAAGTATGGGTGCAAATAAGACCGTGAAGTAATATGGTAGCAAGATGGCTAAGTGGGTAAAGGTGCTTGCCACATAATCCCCGGGACTCACAGAGTGGAAGGAGAGAACCAACTCGTTCAAGTTGTCTACATACATGCCCTGGCATGTGTGTGCCCACACAAGTGTATACACATGCAAAAACAAAAACAAAAAAAAGTAATTGTTAATTAGCTATTCATTTAGTTAATGAATAAAAATAATTTTTAAAAGAACATGAATAGAGGCAGTTATGTAAAGACGAGACATGTCACAGTAGGGTAGAGAGCTTCAATCTGACAGGGTGAGCTAGGGAGATGGCTCAGTTGGTAACCTGCCTGCTACACAAGCATAGGACCTGAATTTTGATCCCATGCATCGGTGTAAAATGCTGAATGTGCCATAGGTTTGTAATAGAAATACAGGAAGGAAGAAGGTCCCAGAGCTTGCTGACCAGCCAGTCTCACTGAGCTAGGTGAGCATTGGGTTCAGTGAGAGACCTTGTCTCAAAATACAGTGGTGAATAATAAAGTAATAGACTTCAATGTCAGGTTGCAGCCTCCACTTGGATAAGCACTTATATATGCGTACGTGAGCACACATTCATGCCCTACACAAAGAAAGAAAGAAAAATGGTGGATGTGGGGGGAAAGGCAGAGGCAAGCAGTGTTGGGGCTTTGGGGTTTGACTTCAGGGAATGTCTCCTGAAAACATGACCCTTGGGTAAATCCTTGAACAAACAGATGCCTAACTCTGATTGGTTGAAGGACAATATCAAGACCCAGGTGATCATGGAAGAACAGTGACATCACTGTTCACACTTAGGAGGCACCAAGTCACCATAATCTATCATTCCACAATCAGAAATCGCTATAATGCTATCTCTTTCACAGGTAAGGAAACTGAGGAACCAAGGTTAAGTGATTTTTCCTAAGAGCAGATGAAGACCAGAAGATGTTCTGCGGGTTGTTAGATTCCCCTAGGGAGTTATGTGCCTTCCCTGAGCTCCCTGGGACAATACAACCAAACAGCCCAGAGCTAAACTAGGATTTACTAATTTAGTAAATGCCCTCACTGGAGGGCATTTTCCAGAATATGTCCAGGACCCTGACTCCCATCCCTGAGATCAATACTAAGGATGCAGCTGAATGGCAGCACCAGAGGATGATGTTAAGCACCTAACTCCCCAGAGGTTCCCACTGAGGGAGCATTTGGCATTGCATGGAAGGGGCACATGGGAGACCAAAAACATGCCTGCCTCCATTCACGTCATCTTGGTTGTGTGACAGAGTTATAAACAAGAAAGCCACATTCATGAGGTGTGTGTGGTAGGCCTACTTTGGTCTCATCACCCCATAGCATAATGCAAGGATCTTGACCTAAACTCAAGCACTGTGAACTTCCAACTGTTAGAATATCAAATAGTCTGAATCCAAAGATTCCTGTGCAAGATCTCACTACCAAAATCTAAAGGGGAAGCTGTAGGGGATGGGGGTTGCCTTATTTAACAAAGCAAGGGGAGGCAGAGACAGGTGGATTCCTGGAATTTGCCCTGCAGCCAGTCTGGCCTATTTGGTGGGTTCTAGGTCAGTGAGAGGCCCTGTCTCAAAAAAAAAAAAAAAAGGCAAGGTTCCTTGGAAGCACCTGAGAAACAACAGCCAGCTAAGGTCATCTTCCAGCCTTTACATATCCGCGTGTATGCACCACACGCACACACACTTACTAGAGGCACACAGAGCAAGAAGGGAGCAGTTTGCTCTCTCCCCACAAGGCCTTATCTCAAGGATGTCATCAGCAAGCCAAAGCCTAGATCCCCTGTTCCCCTTACCCTCTGTCCCTCCTTGTTCTCATTTAATGAGCACGTGTCACATTACAGCATTACAAGAATTGAACAGATGCTGGGGAATGGGAAGGAAGAAAGAAGGAGAGAGAAGGAAACGTGGAGCCCTCTGAGGTAAGAGGAAATAAGGACATTACAACCCTGTAATGTCGCTACAACAGATGGGGCAAATATGCCCTAAACATATGACAACAACCAACATGGCATAGGACAGAAAAGATCTAGCCACAATCTAGAGGCAGCTCAGAGCCAACAACAGCCTTTACTGGGAAGAACAAAAGTGGCCTTGGGGCTGAGTCATGAATGGGGAGTTTACCAGATAAGGAGGGAGGGCAGAGGAAGTGACATATGCGAAAGGCCAGTTAGTGAAAGAACCATTCTATACAGATCCAGATTCCCTTCAGAACCAGAGAAGTGGCAAGGCGTTATGTCTCCCCCAAAGCTGGACTCCCAGAGCTGCTGGTGGGGCCCATACCCAGGTCTTTCGTTCCATATACCAGGTTTGCCACATCTGCCCTATCACAGGATTTTGCTTTGGTTTTGTGCCTGACTCTGGTCACCCCAACCACCACTGTCATGTAGGGTCATTAGTTCACAGCCTTTTGGCTGAGCCTTTACTGTTTTAATCTTGTCTCCCTGTCTCTGAGTTCTCCATTCCAATTCATTCATTCCTAATGACCCTTTATTTTCTGAGGCATTTTCAAAGGATCTTTCTTAACTCATGGTAAGCCATGAATACTTGCTCCAGCTAAATCTAAGAGGACCCACCCAAAGTCAAGCAAGAAGTGAAGTTGACCAACAAGGACCATAAAACTGAGGACCAGCTCTTTGTAATGATAGACGTATTTTAGTTATCTCGTACATGTATTCATTCACCACTATTATGGGCCACCTCACTTTGAGCCCATCTTCATGCTGGGTGCAGGGCAGCAGATGGTACACAAATAACACCAGTGTGTTGTCTCTATAGAAGACAACTGTTCATCAAATATTTAAATAAACATGAAGCCACAATCTGTAATAAGTATGAGGAAGAAAATGTGAAGAGAGCTCTGTGTGGTTACAATGGTCCTGAGAGCAATTGTGGAAGGCATCCAAGAACATTGGAACAACCGAGCTGAGATGCTGAGCGTTACAACCAGATCCAACTCAGCAAAGGAACACTGTCCTGTTTCGTCCCGTATGGGAGAAGCTTTCTAGTCATGTAAGAACTGGCAGAAGATCCTAAGCTGGTAGTCACTATTTGTAAAAGCTGACATGAAAGACTGGGGTGGTGGCTCAGCAGTAAACTGCCTGTCTTGAAAGCACAAGGGTCTGAGTTTGATCTCCAGACCCCATATATATCAAAGCCAGACATGATGATACACACTTGTATCCATCACTGGCGATAGGGCAACAGTTGGATCCCTGGGTTTGCTGGCCAGCCACCCAGGCCTATTTGGTGAGCTCCAGGCCAGTGAGAGACCCAGTACCAAAAACAACAGAGTAGATGATACTTGAGGAAGAACACCTGAGGTTGTCATGTGGCTTCCATAAGTACACATACTTGCATATGCTTATGAATATACATAGACATACAACACACACACATATTTACATGCACATGAACATTCAGTCAAGCACACGATGAACATTTGCATTTTACCCCAACTTGAAGTGTTCAAAAATATGTATAAATTCATAACCAGTGCCTTTCAAGATGCCACCCTGTGGATCCTGAAAATGAAGGATGAAGCAAATACTACCTGGTTTCGGTGCACTCAGGCTGAACATGGCTTCACTAAGCACCTGTCTGGCCCCTCTCTGTTCCATGTCAGATGAGATGATACAGCCGAGGTTCCCAGGTTGCAGCTCTGGGTCCTAGAAAACAGGCTTTTATTGGCTGTGTATTTCACAGCATCCTCGGCTCCTGCAGGAGTTTAGCTTACCACTGAAGTCTGGGCTAGAGGTTGAGCAGGGATGCTGGAAGCACATTTTGGCCCATGACGGACAAATTAGTCTGTGTGCTTTTCTGTAGACAATGGTTAAAAGTGAGACCCTGGCGACCAATGCAGACTTTGGCTGAGACCCAAGCAATTCATTTATCCTTTCTATGCTCCATTTCACCATCTGGAAAACTGGAATGATAAAAGAGGTTCTTGTCTACCTTATCTTAGCTCTTGCTGTGCTGGTGCTAGATAACATACAACTTCCAAATCTCCATGGTCTGCCTCCACAAGCATTTATTCCTTGCAGGTGCATGGAACTGGTTGTGCTTCAGGCCACAGGCTGAGTTCTGGCTTTTCTATGTGTTTCTCAGTTTGAGATGAAATGAAGCAGTTCTCTGGAGTATGCTTTTCCCCTGGCCAGTGTCACTTTGAACATGGAATGTTTCTCATAGGACTGTATTTTTAAATACTTTGTCCCCAACCGGTGACATTGTTTGGTGAGAGTGTAGAGCCTTTAGGAGGATAGGTATAGCTTCGGGAAGTGGGTCACTGCTGGTGGTACAGGATTGAGAGGCTACAGCATGGCCACACTTTCAATCCAAGGTCTTTGTGCTTCCTGGTCCACCAAGATATGAAAGGGTCCTAGCCTCACTGCTGCCATGAGCTTGACTGTGTCTTCTCCATCATGATGAACTGTATCCTCTCAAACTGTGAGCCAAAGTAAATCTTCCCTTAAGTTATTTGGGCCAGGCATTTTGTTATACTAGTACAGCCAGTCACAGGAGTGTGAGAGGACCACCCAAGTAACCTGAGTACATTCAAAGCTTTTGACTGGGGTTGGGGATGGGTGGAGAAATGGCTCAACATTTAAGAACACTTGCTGCTATTACAGAAGACCAACATTTGGTTCTCTGCATCTATATACCAGCTTATAATCATCTTTAACCCACTTCCATGGGCTCCAACATTCTCTTCTGACTGGACACCAGGCACACGTGTAGTGTACCTCCAATCATGCTGACAAAATACATATACACATAGAATAAAAATATTTTTTAAATTTTTTGACTGGACATAGAATATGTTATATCTACTCATATCTCAGTAGCCCAAGTAAATCTCACAGCCAAATCTACGTTCAGTGGTCTTACCTATATGGTAACCATGGAAGCAGCAAGCAGGTGTGGTGGTATTGATTTCTGAAAAGAGTAGAAGTGGGGAGGTAATATTATTTTTTCATTTTTCCCTGCCTCTTGGTGATAGCTAAAAGCTATGACTGTAAAATTTTTGACACTTGACAATGATGTTCTGAGTCCCTTCCCCTTGAATCTTGACTAACTGTGACCAGTAGAACGCTGTAAAAATTGATGTGGGACTTCAAAGCCAGGACCAGAAAAGATCATATAACTTCTACTTGCGTTCGTTAGAAGGTTTACTTTGGAGAAGCCATATAAGGCACTATGTAAGAGCTTGACAATGCTACCCTAGGACTGCCATTCTTAGGAAGCCACATGTAGACACTGTGACTAACAGCACAGCAATGACTAGCCAACCATGCTTGGTGGAGCCAAAACCCATCTGACACCTGACTATCATCACTGCAGAGTCCAAGTGAGAACATTTGAGCTTTGCTAACCTAGGTTGATTTGGGCCTCCAAGTATCTCATCTAATCTCAGTACACATATGAGGCTGTTTGATGTCATAGTTTTTATACTCTGAAATTCTGGGGTCTACCCATCAAATATAAGTGTTAGAAAATGCTGCTGCCAAGGGAGTGTGTATCCAGGGAGCAATCAAATACCTGCTCTTTTCGCTCCCTTTATCGCTCTTCCCTGTTTAATGGCCAGTGTCATGAGAAAGCTCATGCATTTGTTCATGCCTGTGCCACATCCCCAGTCTCATGGTCTTTGTCATTCTGGTCCCACTGTCACATCACTGACGGCTCTTTGAAGACAGACTATATCTGACTTCTGGACCTGTGCTCAAGACAAAGCCTGGCACAGAAGAGCATGGACGTTTCCCATTTTTGTTCCATGTCCATTCAACAACCCTTCTCTTCCTATATGGACCACTCCTAGCCCTTTGGTCCTCTGCTTCTGACTGGGTTTCACCAAGGAGATGTCCCAGCATGGGAGCAGAGAAAGGAGTTTGAGCATAGTCAAAGTATTCATTGCCACAGCTCTTTCTCTACAAGACTGATGGATCTGACTGTTTCTCCAAATGAGAGCCCAGCTCCTCACCCACCACCTGCCTCCCTCCATGATGCTCAGCATCCAGACTCCCTTACCCCACACTGCTTACTGTCTCCCCTTCCCTTGGGTCTTTTGGTTTGCTTATGCTTTACTAACGCCTTCATAACAGCCCTTGCATCCATTCCATCCTGAATTAACCTAATTGGGATGTGCAGCCAGCGTCAGCATCCCACTGCCCTGGAATGATACAGAGCAACCAGGAAACAGCAGCCAGATCCATATTTCCATGCTGTCATGCCTGAGATCACAGGTTTACATGACACAGGAGGAGGGACCGAAAGGTAATGGAGGCCATAGTGCATATAGCAAGCTCTGTCAGTGAGCGATTAAACTGCTGAATTGTCCCTACTCAGAAGCTGTCAAACTTCCGTCCAAGGCTTCATTAGGGGCAGAGCCACCTACTCCCTGACATTCCTGTGACAGGGAGCATTTCAATTAGAGCCACAAGAGTCTTTAAGGACCTGACACACTTCACAGCGATAGCCTCACAGTTCCCTGAGGATTGTCAGGCCAACCTGCTCTCAACCCTTTCTCCCGCCCACTCCAGCAGCCCTCTCCAGGCCCCCATAATCCTCTGGCCCACAGGTAGGTCAATGCTTCAGACTGTCCACCCAAGGATCTCCCAAAGCTTACATAGAAGGGATAAGATCAGTATTGGGGCTGAACCCTTCAGACCCCTGGTTAGATCCTTTGATGACTCTTATTTACTATGAGGCCAAGATGCCACTTGAGCCCTTCTGCCCCCCTCCACCCTCCAACTGGGCCATCTCCTATTGTCCACTCCCATCACACCCTGACCTCTCTATCTTAGCTCTTGTCACATTTGTCACCAGTCAGTGCCTTATACGATTGTTATGTCATTTTTCCCCCTGAGAAGACATAAACAACTTCTATTCACCTGATAGGGGACCAAGGACAGATCAAAGCAAGGATTCTACTGGAGTCCAACTTGGCAAACCAATGAATGCATGGAGTTTGCTTAGAGAGCTCAGACAAGAGATTACTCCCAGGAGCATAGGTAAACCCCAAATACCTGCATCACCACAAAACCCTACTCCATCATGGATGATGACCTCATGGGAGCTTCATCATGGAGTCTTTTAGTCAAGCTTCTACTTGTTGTGTTCTCCCGCATCTCCCAAGATCATGTGCAGATGGAGAAGGGCAGCCACTAGGAAGTGCCAGCAGTCTCATTACCATGAACCCAACTACCTCTGTGTTGTGCTCCCCATCCAAGGTAATCTCTGCTTCAAAATGATGACTGTGTTATGCCTGGAGGAAAAAAGGCCACAATTGCTCACATACATTCCGTTCTCTGGCCAGGTCTCTCCTCAGTTCCAACTCTGTTGTGGTTTCCCCTGTCACTAGAGTAGAACCAGTACTCACAGTGGCTCAGGAGGCCTCCAACACCTTCCAGATCTTCCTTCTCTCTTGTTAGAGCCACCCTAGGATCCCCGCAGTGCCTAGGACAACATTACCATGTCCCTGCCTCTGGGCCTTTGCTTACATTTGTTCCTTTGGCTCCTCCCCCACAGGAAATCTCTGTCCCAACACAGCACACATTACAACTCAGTTTAACAAAAATTTAAAAGATTTACCATTTTCTTAGTTAGGATGAAGAGACACCATGACCAAGGCAATTCTTATAAAGGACAATGTTTAATTGGAGCTGGCTTACAGATTCAGAGGTCTAATCCATTATCATCATGGTGGGAAGCATGGCAGCATGCAGGCAGACATGGTGCTGGTGGGGAAGCTGAGAGTTCTGCATCTTGATCAGAAGGCAGCCAGGCAAGGACTGTCTTCCATTGGTAGCCAGAAGGAGGCTCTCATTCCTCATTGGGTTGAACCAGAGCCGTGGAGCCTCAAAGCCCACTCCCACAGTGACACAGTTCCTCCGACAAGGCCACACCTACCCCAACAATGCCACACCTCCCAATATGCCACTACCTATGGTCAAGCATTCAAACCACCACAACCATGCACAGGCAATAGGCAAAGACCCAAGCAACATAACCACTCTCTCCTCTTATTTCTAAAAGCTAATGTACAACTGCCAGAAAATCATAGACTAAAGGCATGACCCTTAGGGAATGGCTTTCCAGTGCTTTCCCCAGTTGGCATTGGGTTTGATTCTCTGGCAGGACATGCTGGAGCTCCTGCAAGGAGAGAACTCAAGATCACAACATTCTCCATCTATGAGCCTCCCATTTAAGACTGATAAAATCACATAAAACATATTTTCTGTTTGATTCTTTCTTTAACTAATTAAGGCAAAATACATACATAACATAAAATGAGTTGCTTAGAAGTGAACAATTTAATGGAACTAAGTGTTGTGCAATCACTACTTACATCTAATTCTAAAACATTTCCATAACTCCTAAGTGAACTCCCACACTCATTAGACAGTCATCCCCCACTCTCACCTCCTGACTTCCTATCCCTCTCTATAGATCTGTCAACTCCGGATATTTTATGTAAATAAAATCACATGTTATGTTTTGTATCTGTCTCCTTTTATTTAGAATGATTTTTGGAGCTCCATCTATATGTAACTTGTATCTGTGTTCCAACCCCTTTTATGACTGGATAACAGCCCACTATATGCATCTACCACCATGTATTTATCCACTGGTCTGTTGATGGGCGTTCAGGCTGATTCTACATTTGGTTGTTATGGTTACTGCTGCTATGAATATGTGTATGTGAGTTTTGTCTAACATCTATTTTCAATTCTTGGAGGTATGCACCTGAGACTGAAGTCACAGGGTCAGGCGGTTATTCTGTGCTTAAGTTTTGAGGAACTTTCAAACTTTACCCCACACCAGCAGAAGGTTCAAACAACCACCAGAGCGCAGCTTCCAACATGTCTGCACCCTCTACACTATAATTCCCATTTTTATTGTCCTTTTTCAAATTATGGCCATCCCAGTAATTAGGAAGTGATATCCCATGGTAATTTTGATTCACTCTACCCTGATAATGCATGATATTGTGTGCTGTTTTCTGTGCTTGTAGGCCATTTACTAAAACTCAGTAGCAAATCTAGTATTATTCCACACAATTAAAAATGATTCAGACATAGCAATGCATGCAATATAGATTCATCTACCATTCAATGAACCTCCAAAATATTATGTTAAGAAAAGAGAGCCAAAAGATTTTAGCCCTTTGTTATTGTCTAAGAATTTATGGGTTCAGGTTTTACATTAGGTGCTTGGTCCATTTTTGTTTTTGATTATTGCTATATATTATCTTTTAAATTTTTTTCTTGAAAATAGATTCTTCTATCATATAATACATTCTAATCATAGTAACCCCCCTCATCACTCCTCCAAGTTCCCCATCCCCCACCCATTCCCCTTTTATTGCTTCTTCAGAAATGAGCAGGCCTCTAAGAAAGAACAGTCAAACAGAACCAAACAAGAAACAATCAGACAAGGCAAAAGCCCTCATACTAAGGCTGGACAAGGCAACCCAATAAAAGGAAAAGAGTCCCAAGAGCAGGCAAGAGTCAGAGATACACCTGCTCCGACTGCTAGGAGTCCCACATAAACAGCAAGCTAACAGCCATAACATATACACAGAGACCCTGGCGCAGAACCATGCAAGCCCTGTGCTTGCTGCTTCAGTCTCTGTGAGCCCATGTGAGCCCTGTTTAGTTGAATAGATGGACCTTGTTCTTCTGGTGTCCTATATCCCAAGACACAGAGAAGCCCAGGAGGCACAAGATGGTAATAGGCAGCAGCCTACAGAAGATAGCTACATTCTGAGATAAGGGAACCTTTCCTAGTGGAGACAGAGCCCAAGTTACTAGACATAAATAGGGAGCTAGTGAGCCTCAAGGTCAAAATAAATAACAAGTCCCAACCAGCACTCAAATCCTTGTCCTTAGATTTATAAGTGGAACCCAAACTGAGGGTGTGGCCCAGAAACAGCCCTGTGACCCATTTACTCCAGATATTGTAAATGCTTAGCAACCAGAAGCTCCAGGAAACAAAAAGATCTTGTCCGGGTCTTAGAAAAGCAGATTTGTATGCACATATTTATTGCCTTCTTGGTGATTTCTAAATGCACTGTCAGTAGAAAAGTGTTTCTCAGATACTGAGACTAATCAAAAGCCTGTTCAGAACCTATTACTGCAGGTAGCTAGCATAACCACATACATTAGTTTCTTATGGTTTTATATTCAACTCTACAAAAAATTATTGAGCACAGGCTTCATGTAAGACACTATGCCAGGTGCTATGGACAGCTTGACAGATAATGCACAGTCCAGTCTGCCCCCAGTCCTCGACTTGAAGTCTTCAGCAGGCATATTTAAGCTCAAGATGAATATGAGAAGTGACTAACTCCCATGGATGGCTTTACTGAAAAAATCCTTTTGTTAAGTACCACAGTTTCCTAGTGGAGACAGAGACAGGAAAATGAAAGAGATGTGTTTAATTCTTCTTGGATGGTTTAATGTGGGTCTAATTTTTCCTCTGATCTCAGCCTCACAGGAATCAAATAAGATAAGTATTATTGTACCCATTTAATGGGTGAGGAAACTGAGGCCAGAGGCAGCAGAGTAGACTGTGCAATGATATAAGAACAGGCAGATCAAATTCATTTGGCTACAACAATTAGACTCTTTGAATGATACCAGAAATTCTTGCTAGAAGTGCATGCCAGTATAAAACATGTGTGCTTGAATCCCACCTCTGACCTACTGAATTAGTCTCTAGGAGTAGGTTCCAGACATGAGTTTGGAAAATCTCACTCAGGGAGGCCAGATGCACCTTGACCTATGTCACACCATGTAAGGCTGAAGGAGAAATCAACAGATGACAGTAGGGAATAAAAACTCATTCTGAGGGATAGAGCCAGGTAGGTGAAAGTGCAAAGCCAGAGGACTCCCATGGGAAATGGGGATTGTCCCCCAGAAGAGGAAGGACTGGCAGTTTGAAAATGAACCCAGATCACTGTTCCTGTCTACTCAGCCCCACATACAGCTCTTAGCCATGCCCTAGCTCCAGTCCAAGCTGCCCTTCCTGAGAAGGTATCATCAACCTGTACCACAACTAAATGGCGCCCATGTCTGCTCACAGGGAGATGAAGGTCAGAATGACATTATTGAGCACTTATTAATTACAAAACACTGCATTGAGCCCTTTTGCATACATTAGCTCATTGATCCTTCCAGATACCTGTGAAACGTATGTATTTATCTTCATTGTTTAAAAGATTAATGAGGCTTGGAGAATAACTGGCCCAAGATCACATAGTCAATATGGGACCTAACCATAGTTCCACCTCTCATCTGTCTGGCTTCTCATCTCTAGGATCAAGTACTTCACGAGGGTTTTCAGAAGGTGCTCAGACAAGAGGAAGATGATGTTGGATCATAAGGACAACAAGAGATCAGTAGAAATTATTCCAAGATCAAGGCTGAAAGAAGCTGTTTAGTCTTCACCCACTCAAAAGCAGTGCCTGTGACAAGAATTTGGGTGCATTTGGTTTATTTGTGGGGGGAGGGTAATTTGAAGACATACTAGGAGAGAGCGGGGAACTGAGACTGGGAAGAGAAAGAAGGAAGTCAATGAAAGGTGTAACTAATCCACTATGGATAACTATAGATCATTCTACTGGAGACATTGTCAGACTGTGCAGAATACACTTCAGGGCTATTATTGAACTTGGAGGTCAAAGTCCATACCACAAATCAGGTTTAGCCACCCATCTCAATAAGCCAATTAAAAGAGCCAAATTAATAGTGGAAAATAAAAAAGGAAGGATGATTCAAAGTGGCCACTTTGGAGAGAATAACAAAGAGTTCCAGTGACACCCCCCCCCCCAATCTGTCTTCAGCATCTTGTGATTAAAGTTTAGAGGAACAAGAATAAGCACATCTGAGCAATCTGCTCAAGGTGTGGTCCCGCCCCCCACTGACACATGCTGTCAGGTGGTCTAAGTTGTTAGAACTCCAATAGGAGATTGTTGGGGAGATTCCCATTTCTTCCAGGTCCATTGTTTCAATAGTCTGATAGTCAGATTGAGAGGCAAGATTATTTCTTTAGAATATCTTCCTTTTTGCTGGCCAGTTCCAGGGCGGCCTCACAAAGGAGCAAGACTGAGAGCTTAATTCTATTCCAACAGCATAAATTCCCAACACATCCATCTTATCCTGCTCAAAAGCTAAACATAGTCCCTGGAACCTGTTCAAGTAGAGAGGCAGTTGGAGGTCATTAGTGCCCACGAGCCCTGTCTGTAGATATCTCCAGAGCTGACTGATTGAGTGTGTGATGTCAACCACAGGACTGGCCTGAATATTTGGTGACTATATCAAAACATCTCTTGAGATGCTGGAAAGGAGGAAACTAAGCTCTCCCTGTATGAAATAAACTTAGAAACTTAACAGGAACTGAATCGAAGGATCTGTACAGAGAGATAATAGAAAAAGACAGCTGCCAGACCTGAAGGTCAAGTCTGTAACCTCATCAGATGGACTAAGACCTCTAAAGAAGCAGGTATGGAGCTGAAGAGTGTGGGCCAAGCATGTTGCCCCAGAGTAGGTTGCCTAGGCCTGTCTCAGGCTGGTCCACAGTAAAGAGTCCATGGTCAGTTGAAGAGGAAGACTTCCAGTCCTAGTAACAAAATGAGCCCTATTCTAAAATGGACATACCTCAGCCTGGAGCCCTTGGATATAATAAGACAATCTCTCTGAGTCTGAAATGAAATATCCTCATGTGAATCTGGTTCCAGAGACAACTCACATATTGAAGATTTTGTACAAAAAAAAAAGCAATTAGAGCTCAATATGCTCACTAACTGCCCAAGAGACACCCTTGCTCATCGAAGTAGACATCTGAATCTTCAGGACTATAGTCTAAACTCCAAACCAAAGCTTACTCTAGAACACTAGAGAGCAGAGTTCCCAGCTCACCAATCATTCCCAGGCCACACACCCAATAACAACTTCTTGACAGTCTTTGTACATCTGTCTATAGTAAGCAATGTCAAGAAGCTGAAGGAGATGATGGTTAGAGACCAAGGCTTAGGATCATTAACAGTCTGAAGCCTTGATCACCTGCCCTTTACTAACCATTCTTGACTATAGGTGCACACACATGAATGCATGCATTTATCTGAACCTTTATGCATGTGTATATCTGTAGGCATCTGCATAGATATGAATATGGGAACAGAAACCATGAGCTGGGCTCTGGTTCTATGATCTTGAACAAATCCTTGACAAATCTTTCCCAGCTTTGGGAGTCTTCGATTGTAGAATGGACACAGCAGTAGTTCTGATATCACAGAACAGGCTGTGGAGATCATGTAATACAAACCTGGAAGAAAATTCAGTGAATGCTAACACTTGATATTTCAGGATGTCATACAAGGTGTTTCTGTGGACATGTGTTGGTGTGCTTTGGGGGACTATTTTATTGGGTTCTATTATCTATCACCCTTCCAAACTTTATTCTACTCTACTCCCTTCCAATCCCCCAATACTAGGTAAGAGATAGAAGGTTAGAGGGGAAGGGGGCATGGACCTCTTTAGACGACTTCCTGCTGATTAGAGATGTCAGGTTCCTTGGGGCGAGTCCAAACTCCATCATCAGGGTATCTCCAACCAGCAATCCAGCAAAACAGCAATCCAGTAATAGCAAAACCAACAGCAGGGAGCAGCAGCAAGGGGAGCAGCAGCTGCCACAGACCCTCTTGGGGTTCTCCGATTTATACCCTCTCAGGAACCCTTGGAATGCCAAACATAAACTATCTGCAGCAGGCAAAAAAATTAAAAAAATCACACCCCTCCTAGAGCACGAGACAATCACAGTTAGCAGCTGTGAACCACCAGCTGTGAACAATCTGAAGCAGCCCCACATCCCACACCTGGTATTAAAACAAAAACATATTCATATAACGTAACTGGGGGTTTAGAGAAACCAAAATTCTCACTATAGGCCTATGTGTAGAGTAGATCCTTAGGGTTCTGGTAATAGTGATCTATTTGTGACTTTTGTTTCAATAAGCACTGTATCAGTAGCTTGTTCACCAGCAGGTGTAGAAACAAAGTCAAAGACAAAGCATGATGAAGGAATGGTGCCATAGAATAGAAGAACAACCAAAAAAGGACCTGAGAGTCAGAAGGATGGGGAAGAGGACCGGATGGCCAAGTCATGGAGAAATGCAGACTGGAAGTGCTCCCTTGCCACGGATGATTGGCAAGTGCTCTCAATGATCTTCTATACACATTCCCCAGGTAGACCAGCAACCTCAGCCAGCCATTTTTGTGGATACAGAATCCAAGCCTCTGTCCCAGACCAACACAAACTGGTGCTTTTTACTTGTTTGAGTTTAGACAGTAACGTGTCTCCCACTCCTGTCTGAATATATCTAGGAAAAGGGATTTTAGTCAAACATCCCTTACCACATAGCGGGACTGTGGATTTGGCTGTTTATCTGCAGTCTCGGCCCCAGATGATTATTCTGATAAACTGGAATGAATCTTGCAGCAGAAGGAGAGCTAGCAACAGTCCTGCTGATTTATCACCCTTCTCAACCCAGTTGGGTTCCAAGAGAATAAATCTCGCTTGCCTCTGGCTAGGTACCCACAATCATGCCACGGACCATGACTTTCATATCCCATTAAATCTGAATTACTCAGTCTGGGGCTGAGCTAAGAGGTAATTTAAAATAGCAAAAAGGGGGAAATGTTCTGATTTAGATCTGATAGAGACTGGATTAAGTCCTCCCATTTTTCAGGGCTTAAATGTGAGCTTTTTGAGGGCAAGCACCTGCAGGTTGGCTGGCACTCCTGTGAAGGGCCTGAGCCACAGATTAAACTAAAGGAGTGAACCAAACGCACATTACAAAGGTCTGCAGGCCCACCTCCTCCTACTGGAACCACAAGCAGTAGCTGGTTTTTTCCAGGGGAGCCAGTCTATTAAAATCCACCTGCTCTGAGGTGTAAATTATGGCAACTGTTTTGAGTAGCAATTTGGCAGTTCCTATCAAAATGAAAAGGGGCTACAGCCTCTGACCTCGACACTGTCCTACAGACATACTTGGCCATGCACTCAAGGTCTTGTACACATGGGTGCTCATGATAACCTCACTTAGAATCCTGGAGTAGGATACTAACATAATATCCTTAGTGGATGGGACACCCATTCTAGAAGAGAATTAACACTCACTTAAGAAAGTGAAGTAGAAGGTCATCTACTAGTACAGAACCCACATGAGGGATATGTGTATATAAAGTGTCCCCTGTTTTTCAAAGGTCATATAAGATGAAGCCAAAAGCGGTCTTGTTTTCCTCTGCACTCTCCTAGCAATCATTCAAATGCTGCAGTTTAAACCATCTCAAAATAAATCCCACATCCAACCTGACCTCACAGGTCTGTGACCAGACCTTGCCAGGACCATACCTGGAGCCTTGCTAACAGGCTGTGACCACCACAACGATCACTGGGGGAGGAAACAAGAGAGGAGAGGCTTTTCTCTGCAGCACTCTGCCTGATTCTCATCTCCTACGTATGTGCATGGAGAACCAAACTGAGTGCAAGCTCCTGACTTCCCCACAACC
Organism: Rhynchomys soricoides; assembly: GCA_019843965.1. Classification (NCBI taxonomy): domain Eukaryota; kingdom Metazoa; phylum Chordata; class Mammalia; order Rodentia; family Muridae; genus Rhynchomys; species Rhynchomys soricoides. The sequence continues at coordinate 4,377,306 of JADRCH010000106.1, read as the reverse complement.
TGGGTCTACTCTAGCTGAGTATAGAAGCCTGCTGGTAACAGACTTGGAGCATATTGCTCTTCGAGAGCTCAATGCTGTTAACATAAAATTAAAGGGCTCTAGGAATCAGGGCATACATTAGTGGAGATCGGAAAAATGGTGTTCTAATAACAAATGAATGGCCAGATCTTTGTAGCATATCATAAACACACCCATACCTTCTCAAGAAATCTGATTTCAACTGATTCCCTCATGCAGAGTGGGACTCAGAGACCCATCCTGAGGCTTGGTCATCTTAGCCTGCAACCTCCATGGTTGCCACAACAAAACATGGAAGTGACAGTTTCATATCCGTATCTGCAGAAGAATCACCCCAACTTGCTTTAGTGGTTAGAACTGTCATGGGGATGCAGCTCATTGTCAAGGGAATTAGACCACAGAGTCAAGCCATAGATCCAGGAATCAGAAAGACTGCATTCATAACACTGCCTCCACTTGAGGTCCTGACCTCGCCAACTATATCTCATACATACTGACTCTCCCATTTCTTCCTCTCTGCCCTCCCCAGCAGGAAAGTAGCCCTCTGGATGGGTGGGATCTTACACACTCCAGAGCCTCTGTGCTTTAGCTATTGCTGTGTTTACGCTCATGCATTTATTCAAAAAACATTCAGTACAATCATGGTGACGCTTGTGCAGGGTCCCAGGAGACAGGAAAGAGAATTACAGATGCAGCCTATCCCCATGAAGGTTACAGCCTAAAGGCCTGTTCCACCATCTCTGCCTCCTACATGCTAATGGGCTCCATTCAGCTAATACCCTATGCCCTGCATCTCTGAAGCAGTCAGAAGGGTAAGATGAGAAATGGATGGATTTCTGGATGAGAAATGCTTTCATATTCACCCAGAGGCGCTCACAAGGCAGAATGTAACAGATATAGGCCGATGTAGTGGTTTATATATGTTTGGCCCAGGGAGTGGCACTATTTGGAGGTGTGGCCTTGAAGTAGGTGTCTCACTGTGGGTCTGGGCTTAATACCCTCTTCCTAGCTGCCTGGAAGTCAGTATTCTGCTAGCAGCCTTCAGATGAAGATGTAGAACTCTCAGCTCCTTCTGCACCATGCCTGCTTGGATGCTGCCATGCTTCCTGCCTTGATGATTATGAACTGAACATCTAAACCTGTAAGCCAACCCCAATTAAATGTTGTCATCTATAAGACTTGCTTTGGTCATGATGTCTGTTCAAAGCAGTAAAACCCTTAGACAGCCAGGAAGATGGCTCAGTGGGTAAAGGCATTCATCATGCATCTCTCTCTCTCTCTCTCTCTCTCTCTCTCTCTCTCTCTCTCTTTCTCTCTCTCTCACCCCCCTCATGCACAAACACACATACACACAGGCACGCATGCACAAAACACATGCACCATGCATATAACTTTTTACTTATAAAAAAAATCAATAGATGTGATTACCAATAACTGTAGCCACCTTATCTCACTGAGCAGCAGGCAGCAATTGTCACTCACCTCAGAGTCTACGCTGTCCCTTCCTCTACTTCTTCTCCTTGGTACAATTCCATCATCCTCACTTCCTCACAGGTGTGAGCCCTGTATAAAACTGTAGCATAAGAAATCAACAGGATACTCAAGAAGTTCTAGTAGTTTCCCTTTGGAGTTTGGGAAAAAATTGGTCTCTTCTTGTTGGGAGATCTGGGCCCAGGACTTTCTACCAAAATGAGGCTGAGCCAAGAGGGTCTGTCTGCAACTTCAAGGCTTGTGAAAGTGTGAGTCGAAGGCCAGTCTGGACAACTTAGTAGGACTGTTTCAAAATAAAAAGTTGAAAGCAGCTGGGGAATGTAGCTCAGCCCCAGATGCTCACCCAGCATGGGTGACACCCTGGGACTAGTTCCTAGGTCTGAAAAAAAACAATTAAAAAGGAAAGGCATTATAACTCTCTGCTCATTGTCACCTTCCCAGACTCACCTGTTAACACCATCTCTACCATCTCTGTCCCTCTACTCTGTTATAGGTCTCCTAAAGTCATTCATCACAATGAACAAGCCTGTAATGAGGTCAGCATGACACCGGGGCACCAGATCACAGCCCTGCTAAAGGATGCAGAGCACAGTGGGGTTGTCCTTGCATCTTTCCTGGTCCCCAAACCAGGAAGCACACATTCGTCCCTAATCATGCTCCTTGACTAAATGAGTCTTTTTAAAAACAGGACTGGGGGAAATTATTTGTGCACCTCAACTTTTAAAATTATGTTAAACTTCAGAATTTTCTGTAGGTGCCTGTTTATAAATAAAATTAGATTCATCAGAAATTGAGTTATTTTTCATGGCTGGTTAGTTATTACTGGGAATTTAAAAGCACTTATTTGGATAATATCCAGGTCATTTGGAGTCGGCGTCTTATAAAAGTTGGGCCCGTTACAGATAAACACTCATGCTGGGCTCCAGGCACTGAAAGAGGCAAAATGGTTCATTTCCTAGCATAGCGAATGAACGGGCCCCCCCTCCCCCACCCTCCAAATATAGCCTTTCTCCAAACAAAATATGCAGTACATAGCATGAGGCTGCATTTGTGTCCCAACATGGGTTTCTGTTAACATACCTCATGCTGCTTTTCAAACTCAGATAGATTGGTTAAATCCTTTTAAGAAAATTAGGCAAGCGAAGATGCCATCAATTCTAGGAACCGATACCACATATAACAGAAGCAGAGTGATTATTTTTAAGGCCATTCTTTTTTATAATGCTTGCCATTTCTGAGCATTAGCTCAAACAGCCGGAACTTGGAGTCTTTTTAGGAGATGGCCTTAGTATCAAAGATAATGTAACTTATCGCAGGGTTTGCTGGTGGTTTTTGATCTTCCTTTCAATTCATTTGTCAGTTATCTACAGAATGACAATATAATTTACTTCTCAGAGACACTTAGTGGGGTGAGAAGGGCTCGATTAATCTGAACAATGATGTTAGAACAACAGCCAGGCTCACAGTACAAAGTCAACTTTATATTTATTGAGGGATTTTGTTTTCCTCACAAGCAAGGTACTGAGCCAGCCTCTGGAAGCTAAATATGCTAAAATCCTGTGCCTTAATCATGGAAAGAAACATCAGAGCTGGGTTAAGGATGAGTAACCTTTCTTAAAAGGGCAAATAATACATATTTAGGATCTGCAAGCCAAGAGATAAAAATAAGGCTGCCGTGTAGGCGTTTATGTACTTATTTAATACGTAACCGCTCGAGAGACTGGAGAAGTGTCTCAGTGGTTAAGAGCACTTCACGTTCCTGCAGCGGATTCAAGCTCGGTTCCCAGCACCCTCATAGGGCAGCTTCAACCTCCTGTCACTCCAGCTCCAGGGTTCTGATGCCTTCTTCCAGGCCTCCATGGGCAACTGCACTCATGTGCATATACACAGATAATATACACACATGTACCTAAAGATAAATCTTTAAGATGCACACTACTCAAAGCTAGGAGCCAGTTTAGTTCATAAAATGCTTGTTCCACAAGCACAAGGACCTGAGTTCATTTCCTAGACTCCACATAAAAAAAGCCAGGTATGGCCGGGCAGTGGCGGCACACGCCTTTAATCCCAGCATGTGGGAGGCAGAGGCAGGCGGATTTCTGAGTTCGAGGCCAGCCTGGTCTACAGAGTGAGTTCCAAGACAGCCAGGGCTACACAGAGAAACCCTGTTTCAAAAACCAAAAAAAAAAAAAAAAAAAAAAAGCCAGGTAAGCAGACATAGGCTTGAAATCTCAGCACTGGAGAAACAGAGACCGGAGAATGGCTGGGAATCATAGGTAAGTGGGAAAAATTTTGTCTAAAGAAACAAAGTGAAAACAGGGGCTTGAAGTTGGGAGGGGTCCAGGAGAAATAGAAGGGGGTGGGCAGTCAGGGGGATATGATCGAAATACACTGTGTATAGCTATGAAATTCTCATATAATAAATAAAAACTTTTGGGTTTTTTTTTTTTTAAAGAGGTTCTTGTTGTTGTTATTTTGAAAGAAATGGAAAGAAAGAATATAAACTTGACTAGGTAAGGAAGTGAGGCAATCTGGAAGGAATTGAAAACACGATCAAAATATATTATATGAAAATTTTAATTAAAAAAAAAAAACTATTGTTTTTTAAAGGTGAATGGCCCCTGATGCACATCATCCCAGTTTGCCTCTGGCCTCCATGTGCATGTACAACACACACACACACACACACACACACACAAGAAACCACCTAAACATGTCATGGGGTGAACCAGGTCCATGAGCTTACGTTGGCCAAAGTCTAAGTTGAGCATTGAAAACATTAAATGCTAAACTAGGAAATTCAGATTTAGTTCTGCAGCCATTCATTTCCAAAGTATTCTTTACTTTCGGAGTGGAAACTTGTCTGCAAATGAAATCATATGCAGAAGCCCAAAATATATGCAAAGCAGACAAAAATGGGGATGAAAGAAGACAGGGGCACAACCTTTCTCACCCCAGCTGCACCCCCAGAAGCCCAGAGGGCCTCTGCCACTCACGACTTAAAAACCACAGCCACCTTCAGTGGGTTGTGATTAAAGACTTCTGAAGAGAGACAGAAGTGATCACAGCATACAACCATTGCTCTGGGCGTAGTGTGCATGATGCAAAGAGATCAGAATGCCTGGGGTAGAGAAGCCAGTGAGGAGGTCCACAGTGAGCAGCATCATATGCTTCTGAAGTAGATAGCAGGGGTACAGATACAGACTTGGGAAGAATAAGGTGTTCAGACAGTCCTGGATCCACCAACTCAAGACCAGTGCAGCCCCACAGAGCTCTATACACAGAAGAGCTCACACTTTGGTCTGATCTGCCATCCAGAAAGTCTTCACATTTTCATTGTGCACTGAATCCACAAATTACAAATTGTGTAGCTGATCCTCCATCCATGGATGTTTGAATACCTAGGGGCCAGAGCACACATTCTGGCAGCTTCTTCCACCCACTGTCTCAATGGGCATTCTGTGTAATCCCTAGTGTAGCTTTCTTCCAAACAGTCAAGTGTTCCTAACTCTTTTTCAGAGTCTCAGATCCTGTCTCCTGCATGCTACTTTGCCCCATCATAAGTACCCAGCATGCCCACCCATCCTCTCTCTGCCTTCTAAACCCTAGGAACAGTAGTGTAAACTCTGACACCTCCAAGTTCAAACCTCTGCAATTTAACTCAAGGCCAAGGGCTGGCAAGGGTCTTATTGGTCTGCGGACCTGTGGCTGTGCCATACGTATGAGATGCTGGGTCCCCTTGGCTAGGGCTATGCCAAAACACAGTCTGGGTCAAGGATACAGAAGCTAGGTATTTGGATCTAACTGGAGGAAACCCAGACTCTGCAGGATGCTGCAGAATTGATTGCCAACTACCAACCCTCATTTACTCAGCTCTTCTTGGGGCCCCTGAGAAATTCTGGCTGCACAAATGTCAAACTCCTTCCTGTGACCAGAGATGACACTAAGCTGATACAATATTTCAGAACTATCCACAGACAGTGCCAGGACTGACTGAGGTGGGCAGATCTGAACATGACATGACCATGTTTGTTCCATTCCCAGAGACGTGATAAGGAGCAACAAAGATCTGAGAAGAGTGCTAACTTAAACCACTGCCACCCCAAATCTGAGAGTATACCTGACACCATTAATTCAGCCTCTCATTCAAAATACCCCAACTCATGGCCCCTTATATGCCAGAGTAGGACTTTTGTTTAGAGCACTGTTCTCCATGCTGTAAAAGAGACAGTGGACGCATGGTTGGTCATCTAGAAGAAACCATATTGTAGGAGTTAGGTTCAATGGATTTGCTCAGTCTACCCTAGTTAGACACAACAGATCACAGACTTACACACCTGCGAGTTTCCTCGACTCCTTTGATATCTGTCTATGTTCAGTGGAGGATGGGGAGCATTGGTAACACCCAGAGAAGGAACAAGATGACAGCTCACCAAGAGACAAAATGGTATGTCTTTGAATGTCACTTTTATCCAGTGAAATGTCTCAAGTCTCTTTGTCGGTTAAGGTTTTTAATCCTTAAAACATGTACTATGGCTGCTGTAGACTGTTGTCAGCATTATAAAAATGCAGTCACCGTGGATAAGACTGTTGGCTCCTTTTGTGGTGCAGCAATATGCTCACAGGTTACCTTAGGCTTTCTATGTGAACAAGCTTGGAATTTTGTTCTATAACCCAATTAGCTTCCTTACTGGAAATATCACATAATCCTTGTCACCATTAATCAGCCTCCTTGTTTTAAATGTGGGGATAATTGAAAATACATGTTCAGAAAAATACTTGAATATTCATGTTCTTAATAGTATTTTCTGTAACCGTGCAAAGGGAAATAGCCCAATGCCCATCAACTAATGAACTAATAAATAAAATATATATAATGGAATATTATTCAGCCATAAAAAAATAAAAGTGCTCATATAGACTTAAAATGGATAAACTAAGAAAATATATGCTGTGATACTATTTATGTGAAATGTCCAAAGAGACAAATTTATAGAGGCATAAAATTGACTAATAGCTTCTTAAGACCCAGGGGGAATTTAAAAAGAAATGAAATGGGTATAGGTTTTCTTTTGAGGGGAGCGAAATGTTTGAAAACTGATTGGTGGCAGTAGTTGCATAATGCTGCAAACAGAGTAAAACACTACAGTTAGGCGAATTAACATGTGTGTGAATTAGACTTCCACAAATCCATTTTACCATGGGTTCGTTCTATGGGGATCCACTCATATTTTCCATTGGTACTTAGGGTACCAATGAAAAATGAATGAATAAAGTGAACAATATCATTGTCCTCTTGGAGTTCACATTCCCATGAGGAAAGAGACCAGTGAATCCTAAACATGCCAGATAAATTGCTATGTCATTGTGAAACATGATCAAAAATGGCAGTGGGAGGCAGGATGGGAGGCAGCTGGGAAAGCCATAGTTTTAAATGTGCTGGTGCAAAAACTGTCCCTAAGGAGGGGACATTTGGATGAGTTTGCAGCAGCTTGTTTTGCTAGGCAGACAGAGGGTGCTCCCAAGGCAAAGGCCTGGAGCAGGAGCAAAAGTACAAAGTACTAGAGGGATAGCAGGGAGGTCAGCTGAACAGGCACGACAGCCACGAAGACAAGACGGCAGCAAGAGATGGGGTTTCCCTGTGAGGCTGGTCAGGTGGAGTGCCACTGAAGGTTCAGCTCAGAGTACAACTCCAAGTGGAAGCCCTGTCATCTGTCTCCCCTTCTTAATGGCTCACTACCTGGGCACCAGGGCTCCAGGCAGAGGAACTAGGTGGTCAATGCCCACCCAGGCAAAGGTGTGGATGTCTCATAGGGATTTGCTGAGCTCCAGTTGGGAAACAGTCCCTGATGGAAAACAGCAATTTCACCACCTAATAACCCAGTGTGTTTGTGATCTTCAGGTTCCTATTCTAGTATTGTCATGGTCAATTACAGCTCACAAATGATTTTCAAAGTGGGCAGCCCAGGGACACCATTGTGCAAATCCACTTACACCCAGAATCATCCCATCCACTCGGGCTGCTCAAGCCCTAAGATGTGCTCTGGAGCAGATCAGACTCCACAGGGGGAGAGTAGAGACTTCTGGAATGAGAGAAACAGATCTGTTCTGGGCCCGAATGGAGGGAGCTTCTACCTGTCATACTTTGTGTGTGACCTCAGCCTAGTCATCTTTCCTCTCTTGATCCTTCTCCTGTGGAGATGTCTAGAACTTTCTGACTTCAGAAGGAACATTGTGTGCTACCCCACCAAAGAGATAATGAGAAAATACTACATGCCAAACCCTTACTGTCCCTGGACCTGAGTGAGCACCCTCATTTCTTCACCGGGATAATTTACAGACTGTAGGATGATCTCATTCTAAGGATGCTAGTTGAGTTTTTGTGAATTTCAAGTTATGCAAATGTCACAATTCAATTAGAATATTTCCATCATACCAAGAAAGAAATTTCCAGAACAATTCTTTGAGGTTACAGGTCTATACATAATGACATCAGCTCAATGCTGTTATAAATGCAAAAAAAAAAAGAAAAAAGAAAAATGGTAATGCATTAGCCTGGACTGCATGAAATTGCAATTTTTATAAGTTAAAACTGTCCAAATATTGGCAATTTTAAATAGCTTACCCATTTCAAAAAAATTCTGCAAATAAGCCACTCTAAAAATATTGTTTCTATATTAATGCATACACTACCTATGATTGCTTATAAATCACTCCAGTTACGAAGCTATACAGTATATTTTTTATGCAGAAAACCATGCACATTGATCTTAGTGAATGATTGGAGGGATCTAGAATTTTTCAAGGGATATAGAATTTTGGCTATGCACATTTTCCACATTATGGTCTGTCTTCACAGATGAACCTCTACAGAGATGGCTCAATTGGAGCCTGCTGTAGCCAAGGCACTCAGTTCAGAGATGAGGAAAGGGAAGTTTACACAGGGCAGGTAATATATCTCTGCAGTGTCGGCCACACCACATTGTCTCAGGAAATGTGAACAAAGCATTGAAGTGAAAAGACCTCAAGTCTGTAGCATAAAAGCATCACAGTTTGCTCTGTATTTATTATTATTATCATTATCATTATTATTATTAATATCACCATCATCATCATCATCATAATCATCATCATCATCATTATTTTGCATGCTTACCTTTTAAAAATCTCCATTCTCCTCTGGAGTCTAAGACCCATGAAGAACCTTGCCAGGTCTTCTCTGTCTCTATAACCCCAGTACTTACCCATGCTTGATAAATGAATCTGATGAAAGAAAGAGACTGATTCATGCCTGTAAACACACCCCCCTTGGACACACACACGTGGCTGTTTCCATTAACAGTTTCTGGGGAATGATCGCATATAGGTAGATCCAAGAGGCTTTGGATCTATTTCCAACACATGGTAAATCCATTTTGAGTCAGCTTGGCCTAGTAGAAGTTCTTTGAGCCCAAGAACACACCTTCCAGAGCCAAAAAATAGGAGTTCCCACCCCCAAATATGTAGAGAACAAGAGGACTGAAAAAGAGGCCTTATGAAGAGTGCCAGCCCCAGGTACCTGAACCCTGTGGTCTCTAAGGGTCAGAGGCCAGGCTAGGGCAGGGTCTTTAAGGGCCAATGACCAGACCTTGGCTAGGGCAGGGTCTAGAGTATACCACTGAAAGATTACATACTAAAGCAACAGCAAATTCACCTGCCAGGGCTGCTCAGAGCTTTCAGGTGAGAAAGAGACAGACAGACAGACAGACAGAGACACAGAGACAGACAGAGACACAGAGACAGACAGAGACACAGAGACAGACAGAGACACAGAGACACAGAAACACAGAGAGAGACAGAGACAGAGATAGACAAAGACAGAGAGAGACAGAGACAGACAAAGACAGAGAGACAGAGAGAGACAGAGACAGAGAAAGAGAAGCTGAAGGGGAGACATGGGGCCCAAGGGCTAAAATGTTGACTATTCAAGGCTTAGGATGACATATACAATCCTACAGGGAAGGATCCTGTGTTGTCTGTGTCTCTGTATCTCTGTCTCTGTGTTTCTGTCCCTGTAACTCTCTGTCTATCTCTGCCTGTCTCTCTTTCGCTCACACACACACACCTAGGTCCCATTTTACTCAATGCCCTATGCAGGAGCTCAGCTCTGTACTCAGTACCCACTCCACACCTGCAGAATACACACTTGTGCAAGCAGCTCTGGTGAAGAGACATCGACATCACCATTTACCCAGAGAGCATGGATGAAGAGCTTTGCTGGGGCTAAAGCTGTTTCCAGCTTTGTGGATAGAATTGGAGGAAGTTTTAGGGATGAGTTAGACCCTTGGTCCAAAGTAAATGGAGAGAAAGTAGGGGAAAGAGGAGAAAGATGAGCCTACCAGAGGACAAGTGATATTTTTCTCAAGTTGCAGGGCAGGGCTGGGGATGCCATGTTGGTGTATCGGTATGACTGCTGCCTAAAATTTTGTATCCTTTGTTTTTGTTTTGTTTTGTTTGTTTGTTTGTTTACTTTCCATGGCAACCAGAAAACTGAGACTCAGATTTCTCATCAACAATAATCTCTGATCTAGAAGCATCTATTCCTTCTTCCCCCTCCCAAGGACCTGTTTTGTGCTGTAGGGGCTCTCTGCCCTGAAGTCCTTGTCTTAACCCTCAAACAGCCTAGAACATTCCACACGTAACATTATCTGAGTGCTCCTGATCATGGGAGTAATATCTACTGTAATTAGGCATCATAAGGACAATGATTTCATTAGCGATTCTGTAATAACCCTGAACATGGACAAGGCAATGTGTTATACAGCATGGTCCAACACTTTATCACCTTGTGATAATTGGAGTTGCTGAATTACAGTAAGAGAGCAATGGAAGGTAATTTTCTATTTGGCCAAAGTCATCTGACCTCCCCTCAGGCCACCACTTATCATATTTCTTCTTGGAATCAGATCTCCCTTCCACTTAGAAGCTGTTGCAAGCTCCGAGCTGTTACCACGGATAGTAAACTTGCATGGGAGCCCTGAAGTCGTAATTTTCTCATTACACAGCCTCGTCTGTCAGCTATTTCCCGGTGAGCCAGCCCTGTTTTCCAGTTCAGGTGATAAATTGGCATGAACAGCTTAGTGAGCAGAGAGGCAAATAAACATTTGAAAATTATCAAACCTGGAGAATCTTCTATCTGGTAGTATTATGGGCTAGAGAGAACCGGAGCAAACTGATGAATGATTCAGGAAGAAGTGACTAAACCGGCTTGCCTTCCTTCACTCAGTACCTTAGGACAAAGTAGGCAATTTCTTCTGCTGGGCTCAGATGGGTCATAGAGAACACCATCAAACTCAGCAAGTGAAGTTGATCAAATGGCAAGCATTACTATTTGCTGAGCACCTAGTAGGTATGTTCTAGTATGTAAAGGTTTTAAGACATACTGAGCCCTTGGACTGGGGAAATGCTCAGTGAGTAATAGCATTTGCAACACAAGCATGAGAACATGGGTTCGAATACCCAGAACCTACTGCCAATCTTTAAGTTGCTCTCATTTAAATGAAATAAAGCCCTGGCATGCTATAAGCACAGCAGAAGAATCAGCAACCAGCTTCTTTTCACGAACTTGAGCATTGTCTCCATTGAGCCAAGAACCATGTTAAAACTCAGAGCATCAATTTTGAATGGTGTAGACCCCAGTGCTGGCCTCACGGTTTACAGACTTATCTAGACATTGATCCATCAGCTTACAAATGACAGTGTACTTCTAATCCAATAAATGCACTGAGGGAATACAAGAGCCAGAAGGCAGAGCAAGTGACTTGAAACGGTCTGGGAAGGAAGATCAGCAGGGAGGTGATCTTGAGGTGAAGATTCAGGGTAAGTCTGTAAAGAGGAACAGAAGATGGTCTTGTAAGATAAAGTACAAACTGGGCAAAAAAACAAAAAGACATGAAATTGAGAGACGTGTTGTGGTGGAGATATGGGAGAAATGGGGAAAGAAAATGGAGTGGATATGACCATATTTCATTGTATACATAAATGAAATCCTCAAAATGAACTATAATAAAAATATAATTTTACATTTAGTTTTAAAATTTAGGAAGTCAACAGTTTAAAGACTGCCTCTGAAGACCTTAACAATCTCCAACTCTGGTTAAAATGAATCATCTAAAACAACATTTTTCAAGTAGATAAAGCTGCAGGAAAGAAAAAAAAACAATCATGCAACTAAAGATAATGAGGCATAAGAATTAAACACATAAAGCAAAGCAAAAAAAGGAACGTCCAATGGTTTTAATGGCAAATGCCAACATGTAAAATTCCACAAGTCAAAGGCAGGCATTCCCAATTTAAGTCCAAGAAACAATGTAATTATAGAGCATTTGAGACAGGAGTGAAGTGTCTTTTTGTGAAACATAAAGAGGAAATGTGTATTAGATAAGCCCAGTTTTTAAAGGAGTGAATCACAGTCACATCCAACAAGGAAATTGAAAGCAACAGGAAGCATTAAACAAGACAGCACAGACTAAAATACACCAATAAAAAGCCATACCTCCCAACGAAATTTCAACTGCCATGTCTTACATTCTTCCAGATGAGGAGAAGACAAAGCCCTAAATACAAGAGCACATGGAGCATTCATTACAAAAAGTGACCATATACTGCAGGAAAACAAGAGTCAGCACATTTCAAAGGACTTAAACCATGCAAACTGAACTCTCTGGCTGCCACAGGACAAAGCTTGCAATCAGGAAAAAATAATGGGAAGAAACTCCCCATATGTTTGGAGATTTTAAACAGAGAATTACACCTCAAAATAACTCATCATCAAAGAAGTCATCATTTAAATGAGAAATATTTTCATTTGAATTCTAATGAAAATAAAATATATCAACATTTACAGGCTATAATGGAAGCCTGTATACATGGGCTAACGATCAATGACCAAGGCAGTTAATCTGGGAAATTTAAAGAATGAATAAATTGAACGTGGAAAAAAAAGTGTAAAGAGAACAAGAAAGTTGAGATCACAGCTGACAAAGTAGCAAGTGGGATGCAGTTCATTCAGGAAGAGGAAGTGGTTGTGGGTGCTGCTGGTGGTGTTTTCAGAATTTTCAAACCAAACAGGAATACAATGAAGTCTTTGCACTGTTAACCTCAAAGATGCAAGGGGAAAGTCACCGACCCAAATCATCATGGCCAAATTACTTAAAGCAAGCAATTAATTAAAGTGAGATTTTCATTCATGTGCACAGGCTGCCTCCCCCTAAGGTGGAGTTCAAGAAGTTGGCAGCTTGGGACATGGGAAAGATAAGGGATTTTATAGCTCAGGAGTAGGGAGTTTCCAAATGGGGGATTGAGCAGGCAAATAGGCAGGTTATAGAAGCAGAATACATCAAGGTGGTCATGACAAAGAAGTCAGAAAATCAAATACTCATTACAACCTTTTGAAACAAAGGTAGAGTTGCAAGTGGTTGTAACATCTTGTTGAAGCAAAGAGATGTAAAGTGGAAGTTTCTGGTTACGTCAGGTTATACAGACTCATGTCATGTTTTGCTAAGGTAAGACCCAAGGGAAGACATGCTGAGGCCTGCCTCAGTGTGAAGAGGGTCCTGAGAAAGGTGGGAATAGGAACGGCGCTGATTCAATAACGACTGGGAGTCAGTAGTAGATGCAAACTGCTAGTTCAGCTATTCTCACTGTTCCCTGATGATTCTTTATTCTTTATTTTTCATCTTTATCCTAATCAATTACTACTTCCTTGATTTCTAATTCCTCTAGAAAGAGCCTGAACGCAGTCCTTTATTTACTAAAGCTACATCATCAAGGCTTTGATCATTGTTAATAACAATCAAGAATTCTTAAATTCCACTTGAGTGGAGAAGCCAACAGAAGTAGGGCTCCAGACACAGGGACTGAGGAAAAGCCAGGAGGTAAGAGCCTGCCTGCTTCCACCAGTGGCAGGGAGACCTCTGCCTGGACAACCAGGCCTCCATAGCCAAACAGCACAGGGAGAAAACGAGCCGCCCACCTGTGTGGAAAAGCCAGCAACAGGAGGGCCCCAGACGCAGGGTCTGAAGAACAGCCAGGAAAGAGAGCTGGTCTCCCCAGATTATTGACATCAGGGCTTGAAGGAAACACAAGCCACAGTCAGAGAGAGAAAGACCAGCTAACACCAGAGATAACCAGATGGCGAAAGGCAAGGGCAAGAACACAAGGAACAGAAACCAAGACTGCTTGGCTTCATCAGAACCCAGCTCTCCCACCAGTCAGCCCTGGATACCCCAACACACCAGAAAAGGAAAACTCAGACTTAAAATCACTTATCAAGAGGAAGATAGAAGATTTGAAGAAGGAAATAAATAACTCCCTTAAAGAAATACAAGAGAACACAGGTAAACAACTGGAATCCCTTAAAGAGGACACACAAAAATCCCTTAAAGAATTACAGGAAAACACAATCAAACAAATGAACAAAACCATTCAGGAATTAAAAACAGAAATAGAAAAAATAAAGAAATCACAAAGGGAGACAACCCTGGAGTTAGAAAAGCTAGGAAAGAAATCAGGAGTCATAGATGCAAGCATCAACAACAGAATACAAGAGATGGAAGAGAGAATCTCAGGTGCGGAAGATACCATAGAAAACATGGACACAACACTCAAAGAAAACACAAAATCCAAAAAGCTCCTAACCCAAAACATCCAAGATATCCAGGATGCAATGAGAAGACAGAACCTGAGGATAATAGGTATAGAAGAGAGTGAAGACTCTCAACTTAAAAGACTAGTAAATATCTTCAACAAAATTATAGAAAAAAGCTTCCCTAACCTCAAGAAAGAGATGAACATAAATATACAAGAAGCTTACAGAACGCCAAACAAACTGGACCAGAAAAGAAATTCCTCCCGTCACATTATAGTCAAAACACCAAATACACAAAACAAGGAAAGAATATTAAAAGCAGTAAGGGAAAAAGGGCAAGTAACATATAAAGGCAGACCTATCAGAATTACACCAGACTTCTCACCAGAGACTATGAAAGCTAGAAGATCTTGGGCAGATCTCATACAGACTCTAAGAGAACACAAATGCCAGCCCAGGCTGCTATACCCAGCAAAACTCTCAATAATCATAGATGGTGAAACCAAAATATTCTATGACAAATCCAAATTTGCACAGTATGCTTCCACAAACCCAGCCCTACAAAGAATAATACATGGAAAACGCCAACTCAAGGAGAGAAACTACACGCAAGAAAAAGCAAGAAAGTAATCTTTCAACAAACTCAAAAGAAGATAGCCACACAAACAATATAAACAACATCAAAAATAACAGGAAATAACAATCACTATTCTTTAATATCTCTTAACATCAATGGTCTCAATTCCCCAATAAAAAGACATAGATTGACAGACTGGATCCATAAACAGGACCCAGCATTTTGCTGCATCCAGGAAACGCAACTCCATGTTAAAGACAAATACTACCTCAGAGTAAAGGGCTGGGAAACAATTTTCCAGGCAAATGGCCCCAAGAAACAGGCTGGAATAGCCATTCTAATATCAGATAAAATTGACTTTCAACCAAAAGTCATCAAAAAGGATAAGGAAGGACACTTCATACTCATCAAAGGAAAAATCTACTAAGAAGATCTCTCAATTCTGAACATCTATGCCCTGAATGCAAGAGCTCCCACATTCATAAAAGAAACTCTACCAAAGCTCAAAGCACACATTGCACCTCACACAATAATAGTGGGAGACTTCAACACCCCACTATCAACAATGGACGGATCTTGGAAACAAACTAAACAAAGACACAGTGAAACTAACAGATGCTATGAACCAAATGGATTTAACAGATATCTACAGAACATTACATCCTAAATCAAAAGAATATATATTCTTCACAGTACCTCATGTTACCTTCTCCAAAAATCTGTCACAAAACAAACCTCAACAGATATAAGAAGATTGAAATAATCCCATGCCTCCTATCAGATCACTATGGATTAAGGTTGGTCTTCAATGGCAAAAACAACAACAGAAAGCTCACATACACATGGAAGCTGAACAATGCTCTGCTCAATGCTAACTTGGTCAAGGAAGAAATAAAGAAGGAAATTAAGACTTCCTAGACTTTAATGAAAATAAAAGTACAACATACCCAAACCTATGGGACACAATGAAAGCAGTGTTAAGAGGAAAACTCAAAGCTCTGAATACCTCCAAAGAGAAACTGTAGAGAGCATATACTAGCAGCTTAACAGCCCATCTGAAAGCTCTAGAACAAAGAGAAGCTAATACATGCAAGAGGAGTAGAAGGCAGGAAATAATCAAATTAAGGGCTGAAATCAACCAAGTGGAAACTAAAAGAACTATACAAAGAATCAACAAAACGAAGAGCTGGTTCTTTGAGAAAATCAACAAGATAGATAAACCCTTAGCCAGACTAACCAGAGGGCACAGAGACAGTATCCAAATTAACAAAATTAGAAATGAAAACGGAGATATAACAACAGACTCTGAGGAAATTTAAAAAAATCATCAGATCCTACTACAAAAGCCTATATGCAACAAAGTTGGAAAATCTGGAGAAAATGGACAAGTTTCTAGAGAGATACCAATTACCAAAGTTGAATCAGAATCAGATAAACCATCTAAACAGTCCCATAACCCCTAAAGAAATAGAAGCAGTCATTAACAGTCTCCCAACCAAAAAAAGCCCAGGACCAGATGGGTTCAGTGCAGAATTCTATCAGACCTTCAAAGAAGACCTAATACCAATACTCTTCAGTCTATTCCACAAAATAGAAACAGAAGGAACACTACCCAATTCATTCTTTGAGGCCACAGTTACACTGATACCAAAGCCCCATTAAGACCCAACAATAAAAGAAAACTTCAGACCAATTTCCCTTATGAATATCAATGCAAAAATACTCAATAAAATTATTGCAAACCCGAATCCAAGAACACATCACAATGATCATTCACCATGATCAAGTAGGCTTCATCCCAGGAATGCAGGGATGATTCAATACCCAGAAATCCATCAATGTAATCCCCTACATAAACAAACTCAAAGAAAAAAAACCACATGGTCATTTCGTTAGATGCTGAAAAAGCATTTGACAAAGTTCAACATCCCTTCATGATAAAAGTCTTGGAAAGATCAGGAACTCAAGGAGCATACTTAAACATAGTAAAAGCAAGATACGGCAAACCAGTGGCCAACATCAAAACTAAATGGAGAGAAACTCGAAGCAATCCCACTAAAGTCAGGGACCAGGCAAGGCTGCCCTCTCTCTCCCTATCTACTTAATATAGTACTTGAAGTTCTAGCTAGAGCAATCTGACCACAAAATGAGGTCAAAGGGATACAAATTAGAAAGGAAGAAATCAAAATAGCAGACTATTTGCAGATGATATGATGGTATACTTAAGTGACCCAAAAAATCCACCAGAGATCTACTACAGCTGATAAACAACTTCAGCAAAGTGGCTGGATACAAAATTAACTCAAGCAAAATTAACTCAGTAGCCTTCCTATACTCGAAGGATAAACAGGCTGAGAAAGAAATTAGGGAAATAACACCTTTCACAATTGTCACAAACAATATAAAATATCTTGGTGTGACTCTAACCAAACAAGTGAAAGATCTGCATGACAAGAACTTCAAGTCTCTGAAGAAAGAAATCGAAGAAGACCTCAAAAGATGGAAAGATCTCCCATGCTCATGGATCAGCAGGGTTAATATAGTTAAAATGGCCATCCTGCTGAAAGCAATCTACAGATTCAATGCAATCCCCATCAAAATCCCAACTCAATTCTTCATAGACCTAGAAGGAGCAATTCTCAAATTCATATGGAATAACAAAAAACCCAGGATAGCAAAAACTATTCTCAACAATAAAAGGACTTCTGGGGGAATCAGCCTCCCTGACTTGAAGCTGTACTACAGAGTAGTAGTGATAAAAACTGCATGGTATTGGTATAGTGACAGGCAGGTAGATCAATGGAATAGAATCGAAGACCCAGAATTGAACCCACACACTTATGGTCACTTGATCTTTGACAAAGGAGCTAAAACCATCCAGGGGAAAAAAGACAGCATCTTCAACAAATGGTGCTGGATCAACTGGCGGTCTACATGTAGAAGATTGCGAATTGATCCATTCCTATCTCCCTGTACAAAGCTCAAGTCCAAGTGAATCAAGGACCTTCACACAAAACCAGATACACTGAATCTAATAGAAGAGAAAGTGGGGAAAAGTCTCGAACACATGGCCACAGGGGGAAAGTTCCTGAACAGAACACCAATGGCTTGTGCTCTAAGATCAAGAATCGACAGATGGGACCTCATAAAATTACAAAGCTTCTGTAAGGCAAAGGACACTGTCAATAGGACAAAACAGCAACCTACAGATTGGGAAAAGATCTTTATCAATCCTACATCTGATAGAGGGCTAATATCCAATGTATACAAAGAACTCAAGAAGCTAGACTCCAGAGATCCAAATAACCCTACCAAAAAACGGGGAAGAGAGCTAAACAGAGAATTCTCAACTGAGGAAACTCGAATGGCTGAGAAGCACCTAAAGAAATGTTCAACATCCTTAGTCATCAGGGAAATGCAAATCAAAACAACCCTGAGATTTCACCTCACACCAGTCAGAATGGCTAAGATCAAAAACTCAGGCGCCAGCAGATGTTGGTGAGGATGTAGTGAAAGAGGAACACTCCTCCATTGCTGGTGGGAATGCAAGTTGATACAACCTCTCTGGAAATCAGTCTGGTGGACCCTCAGAAAAATGAACATAATACTACCTGAGGACCCAGCTATTCCACTCCTGGGCATATACCCAGAAGATGCTCCAACATGTAATAAAGACACATGCTCCACTATGTTCATAGCAGCCATACTTATAATAGCCAGAAGCTGGAAACAACCCAGATGTCCCTCCACAGAGAAATGGATACAGAAAATGTGGTATATTTACACAATGGAATACTACTCAGCTATTAAAAACAATGACTTCATGAAATTCACAGACAAATGGATGGATCTTGAAAATAACATCCCGAGCAAGGTAACACAATCACAAAAGAATGAACATGGTATGTATTCACTGTTAAGTGGTTATTAGCCCAAAAGTTTGAAATACCCAAGAGTCACTTCACAGCAACAGTAGGGCTGAGTGTGAGGTCCCAGATGGAGGACTTGGAGAAAGGGTCTCAAGGAGCAGAGGAAGTTTGCATCCCCAGGGATGCAGCAACAGTGGCAACTGGCCTGACCCCCTATACTCCTGGAGACTGATCCACCAACCAAAGAATACACATGGAGGGACCCATGGTGCTGGCCACAAATGAGGCAGAGGAGGGTCTTTTTATTCATCAGGGGGAGGAGAGGCCCTTGGGCCTGAGGGTGTTTGATGCCCCAGTATAGGAGAATGCCAAGGAGGGAAGTCAAGAGTGGGTAGGTGGGTGGGAGAATACCTCCATATTGGCAGGGGGAGGGCAGAGGGAAGGGGGAGGTTCCAAAGGGGAGATCTGGAAAGGGGGAAACATTTGAAATGTAAATAAAATATGAAAAATTAAAAAAATATAAAATAAAATAAAAAGAATTCTTAAATTTACATCAACTCTGTAAGGGCTGGATCCACAGTCCCAGCCCCCATTTCCTTAGAGCAGAACCAAGCGCAAAGCAAAAACACATCTCCTTATAGGTTTACACAGCCTGTGTTTTATGGGGAGCTGGGCACAGCTCTTCCGGTTTCCTGGTACAGCAGACAGCAGTCTTTAGGAACTGCTTCCAAGTAAGAATAGAAAAATGACAAACTACTATATCTAAAATGATTCCTTACAAAGTTTTAAATTTGTGTAAGTAAAACAGTTAGGTCTCTCTAATACCTTTCCAGGCACGGTTACCCCAATTCTTCAGATAGCGAGAAAACAGAGTGCTTTTTCTTTTTTCTACATCATCTTTTATTCTTTAATCTTTATTTCCTTACCTTGGCCATTCCAAAGCCCCGTGTACTCTCCTAATACTATTTATTCTGAAAGTTCTATCCTTACCTTTTCCTCTTAAAATCACTCCAACTATCCTTAATACCTCTTAATTAATCCTCACTAATTAATGCAGCAATCATTGGACCAAAGGGTAAATGTGCTTCCTCATGATTCCAAATTCAAAGCTAGGTCTGGAAATGAACCATTTCCAAAAAGGACCACGTAGGCATTTATTGCCCTTGTGATTATATTGCCTAGATCCTTTCCCATGACCCGGAAGGCCAAGTGGAAGGCCTGCTCTTCGCCCTCCACAGCCTCATCACCATCTCCATTCCTCACTCCTGAAAATTGCATCTATTTCATTTACTGTGGCATGATTCGCCTGAGTAATGGGGGAAGAATATTCCCCGGAAAGAAAGATTGAAAGTAGAGTAGTAAAGACAGCAAGATCAACTTTGGGGCAACAGCAACCATCATCACGTAGGGGTCATGGGATCATCGGCCTGGTGGTGCTCTAGGGGTAGGAACTTTGTCACACTTTCCCTTATGCAGTTATGCCAGAGCCAGCAAGAACACATGATGTTTGGAGATAGTTTAAATAGGACTCCATAGACAGTGACAGTGGGCTTGCATAGCTAGCATTGCAACACTTCATTGATCTTGCTTCTTCCTCTTAGGTGATCTTCACTTCGTTGAGAGAGGCACAACTGAGAACTTCTCCTGGTATCTCTGCTGGTCCTGGCCACTCCCACTGACTCATGCTGTTTTGGAGGGGGGCCTGGCTGCTTTTGGTGGATCATGCCACCACTGCTGGTCAGTGTTTGGTAGCCTGACACTACTAACTGGACTGCTGGTATTCTGCCTGACAAATGACTATTGGAATCGCCCCAAGGAACTACTTCTAAACAGGTCCACATCCCCTGTCCTAGTTACCATCTTTTCTCCCCTCCCTTCAGATGGTGGGCTAGAAGCAGAGTCGACATGTTTGTGAACCCTTATTAAAAGTAGGTTTTAGAAAATCTAATACTACAGACATGGTTGCTGCTTCCTGAAACAAGCCATACAGAACCATTAATAGATATGTTACAGGTGGTGTGTAGCCCAGTCCTTGAGAAACAGAAATTCAATCATAAACAGGAATGAATGTAGTCTGTCTACAGTAGTTTGTCTTTACTTTAAGATGGCTTTCAAGCCTAAGATGGAGGCAGGCTGGTTGGTTTATCGGTTCCCATCAGCAGTAAAAAATAAATGTATGAATAAATGAATGTTGTAAAGTTTACTGAAAGTACAGAGACATTACAACCAACATAACCAATTAAAAGAACCTGAATAACTCAGTTAAACAAAACCTTAATGACCAATCAAAAATGGGTAGGAGACTTCACTATGTAGTTTCCAGACAGGAAAAAAATTCAAATGGGATTTTATAAAAGCAGGAAAAATGATCTCCCTTACTAGTGATCAAAGAAATTCAAATTCAAACCATTCTACAGCATCTACCAGCATGGCCAAGGTAAAAGGTCAGACGGTGGATTGTTGTTGCCGTCACTGGAGGCCCTCCTATGCTGCTAGTGGTCGTGTGCATGAGCTCAGACAACCTGAAGGCATGTACTATACTGCTAAAATTGAGCACAGCCCCTCTTCAAAGGGCAATTTTATTCCTTAGCATGTGCATCAAGAAGCACATAAAGAATGCTTGTGACAGCATTATTGATAAGTATAAAAAATTGGAAATGAACCATTTAATCCTACTTTACCATTTATCCATTAGCAGTTCATTGATCCCCAAGCCCGAGCAACCCATTAACCAAAACAACACTTTAGTAGTCAGATGAACAAATAAATGGTGGACTATTCCTGAAATAGAACAAGAAATAAATTGCACTGTAGTCATACAAGGAAATAAACAGCAATTAAAACGAGAGACCTATGGCTGCACATCAAAAAGGACTCTCCCAAAATTATGAAGTCAGATAATCTAGACAGACAGTAGTAGACTGTATTGTGCCTTTTCTCTAAAGCTCAGACACTGGACAAAGCTCACTGTGGTGTTTCGGTTATGGTCAACTTAAAGGGAAAGCAAAGAAACCACTGGCAGAAAAGTCAGTAATATGTTTTCTTTTCTAGGAGAGAGAGGAGCAGCAACTGGATATACTCCAAGAATATATCCAGAGGTCAGAGCCAGGGACAATTTATATAATTAAGTAAATGCTTTACTCATAAGCCAAAAGGATTATGAAGTAATTGGTAAGCCCACAACTTAAATCTTAAGTATCAAGCATGAATGTCAGACACTAGAGAAACCATGCAATTATTTATTCAATAACTACAAATAAACCCATTTTTAAAATGCCAACACATCACAGTGATTCAGGAAAAAAAAAAAAAAAAAGAGTGGAAATGGCCCCTACATCTTGGAAAAATGTAACATGCCAACAACATGAAACAAATTCACTTCTTGCTAATTTAAATATAGTTGCCTACTTAATCCACATACCCTTTGGGGTAGGATTGTTGCCATAAACAGGATGTAACTACTTGATTAGTCGAAGATGCCATGTACAGTCCTAAGAATAGTAACACAATTTTCAGTAGGTGCCAGATTACAAAAATGCTTAGATGTCCAGCCCCTTGTCATACATCTGAACCATACAAGTGGACTTTCGCGCTCCTGCCATTCGGCATTTGAGCCTATTTTGACTTGATTCTAACCATAAGAATGTAGCTGAGTTGGTTTTGTGCAATTCCAAACTTGCAGCCCCCAAAGCCATAGCTGTTTTCTCTCACTGTCTCTTGGAATGACACCATCATCACGTGAGCAAGCACAGGCCAACCTTCTGAGAAATGAAAGAGTGCACTGAGCACTTAGAGCTAAGTCAACTGAGATGATGTCACTCATTGACCAATCATCCCCAGCCAGCCTAGCAGCTGACTGCCCAACTCAACCCAGAAGATCCTCCCGGCTGAACTTGCCTAGATGGCCAACCTACAAATCTTGTTGGTTCTTAAGGCATTGCATTTTGAAGAAGTTTGTTATGTAGCAAAAAGCTGAATAAGACAGAGTATGAAGACTACTGTGGATTCAAAACATAATCTATGGTCTACAAAACTGGAAGAACCAGACCTCTTGCTCAACCAGTCAAAATTATCATAGGAATGTGTGCTTGTATTTCTCCTCAATATTATGATACTTTTTTGCTGTTCATTTCTGTAAATTGTGTGTCAATCAAAAGTTACGTTGACTTCCACAGTGACAGGAAGAGAATGAGAAGACAGGGACAGGTAAGAGGACATTTCTGTTTGTTTCTGTCATCATTGATGAATCAACTTTACATCTGTAGCTTGCAATAACAAAATATGTAGGCATAAATAAAAATAAACTTTTATCGCTGTTATTTCTGTAGGAAAAACAACTCTGTGTGGGTTCTGAAGTCTCTAACTCTTAATATTTGCTTTTTTTATCCAAATAACTTTTTATAACTTTTAAATGGGATGTTTCCAAACTATGATTTTTTTTTCCAAAAATACTGTTAGAAAAAGAATGGGGATAAATCTATATATGAGCTCTCCTTTTTCATTTATGGATCACTTCCTTTTTTACCAAGAAGACATTAGGTTGAATTTCATGTTAAAAATTTTGAAATCCTCAGCAAAATAAATTTTAGTAATTTATATTTTACTAATGAATGCCTAGGAAGTTGGAAAGCTGGAGCTAACTACTAATCATATAAAAAAAGTATCTTTAAATGAAATGCGTCATGGTTGGAGTCCCATGCCTTTCCGGTTCATGGCGCTATCTTAGGATGCTGAAAACTTTGGATGGTGAGAGGTAGGGGTGGGGATTTGAAGATTGTACCCAGCCCTTCTGTCTTACATTCTGTCTCTATTTCCGGTCTGCTGTGGTGTGAACAGTGTTCTCCCTATACTTCTGCCATCATAAACTGAGTGGCTCTCTGTTCTCTTCCCCACCCTGGCACACTGACACCTGTAGACGTTCGTTGACCTATGCAGACCTTATTCACTGCTCCTGGGATCTGAGGACCGAAAGAATAATACTAATTGTCTAATACTGTAGACAATCTTTCTTCAGTTTCAATGTACTTTTAGACATGAATGGATCAAAGAAAGCGATGCTCCAAGAAAGGTTGTTTGAGTCCAGAAAAATATACAAATAAATGCCAGCAAGCACATACTAAATATTAACAGAGCAGCCCTTTCCCAGAACTTTCTCAGACTGACCAATTTAAACACAATCACCTGACACATACTGTAGATTATATCTGAGAAAGCACAAAAGCAAGGCAGAGGCCATATGAAGATTCAGGGCACACTGAGGACTCCACTCAGCATATCCTGTGACCAGATTGGATTCTATACGATCTTTTCCCCTAAAGCCTCTCTCACAGTTCCATAAGACACCTGGGAAATCATGAGTCCAAATAAGTTCTTCTCTTGAGCTGTTTCTGCTAAGACTCGTCACAGAATGAGAAGCTAGGAAGAAGAAAATATATGGGTTTGGTTTGGTTTTCAAATAAGAGAGCCCATGTTCTTAGGATTGGATATGTCAGAA
This sequence comes from Rhynchomys soricoides, assembly GCA_019843965.1. Taxonomy (NCBI): domain Eukaryota; kingdom Metazoa; phylum Chordata; class Mammalia; order Rodentia; family Muridae; genus Rhynchomys; species Rhynchomys soricoides. Next base: position 4,353,229 of record JADRCH010000106.1, on the reverse strand, counting down.
ACATGGTGCTGGAGAAATGGCCCAGCAGTTAAGAGTACCACTCTGGAAATCAGTCTGGTGGTTCCTCAGAAAATTGGACATAGTACTACCTGAGGATCCAGCTATACCACTCCTGAGCAATACACTCAGAAGATGCTCCAACATGTAATAAGGACACATGCTCCACTATGTTCATAGCAGCCATATTTATAATAGCCAGAAGCTAGAAACAACCCAGATGTCCCTCCACAGAGGAACGGATACAGAAAATGTGGTACATTCACACAATGGAGTACTATTCAGCTACTAAAAACAACGACTTCATGAAATTCTCAAGCAAATGGATGGAACTTGAAAATATCATCCTGAGTGAGGTAACTTCCTGATAGAGGAGCTGGAGAAGGGACTGAAGGAGCTGACGGGGTTTGCAGCCCCATGGAAGGAGCAACAGGCCAGACCCCCTGGAGCTCCCAAGGACTAGACCTCCAACCAAAGAATACACATGGAGGGACCTATGGTGCTAGCCACATATGTGGCAGAGAATGGCCATGTTGGACATCCGTGGGAGGAGAGGCCCTTGGGCCTGAGGGTGTTCAATGCCCCAGGGTAGGCAAATGCCAGGGCAGGAGGACGGGAGTGGGTGGGTAGATAAGCACCCTCATAGAAGCAGGGGGAGGGGGTGGGATAGAGAGTTTCTGAAGGGGAGACCTGGAAAGGGGATAACATTTTTTTTAAAAAAAAAAAAAGTAAGAGAGAGAGAGAGAGAGAGAGAGAGAGAGAGAGAGAGAGAGAGAGAGA
>JADRCH010000106.1:4340726-4352442 GCA_019843965.1 Rhynchomys soricoides | reverse complement strand
AGAGAGAGAGAGAGAGAGAGAGAGAGAGAGAGAGAGAGAGAGAGAGAACTCAGTGCTCTTGAAGAAGATCTGGGTGAGTTCCCAGAACCCACATCAGGTGGCTCACAACCACCTGTAACCCCAGTACCAGGGGCTCTGACACCCTTTTCCAGACTCGGTAGATACCCGCACGTACATGGTACACATGAACTCACACAGTCACATACGCATAAATAATAAAATAAACATTAAGAAAAAAAACATCAGAAACAAACTCAAATTCAGCTCACAATTTACTGGAAAGAAACTGCATGGAATTGTGGGAATAAGAGACATTCCCCGGAGTTTAGGAAGGTTAAGTTTTTGACACTGGGGCCATTCTCACCATTATGGTGGGGGGTTTTCGGTGTTTGTTTGTTTTAGCATGGTAATTCACTCTGCCCTTCATGCAGCAAAAAATATAAATAAATAGATAAATGAATAAAAAAATAAAAATACTTCCCTCAGTTCCCTTACTTTTGAATTTATAAACAAAAAGCAAAAACTTGGAAAAGACTCAGTCCAATATAATAAAAAAAGAAAGAAAGTAAATAAGTTTCCACGGAACATCGGGATGAATTGCCTTCATGAAAGGAGAAAAGGCCAAGCAATTTTACAGAGCATTTCTTTTAATTTTTCAAATAGTAAATAATTGACACAGTAAGTAAATTCTTCCAGACCACAAAAAAGTAATGGTTTTTAACAAACAAACAAACAAACCTATTCTTCCACTCTTGCTCTTGCTCTCTTGCTCCCTCTTCCCTTCTCCCCTCCTTTACCCATTCCCTTCTCTCTTTCTCTCTGCGTGGTCATGGCCAACCTCTACTTCTCTACTCTCCCCCTCTCTCTTTCTCTGCCTCTACTACCCTCTTAACTCCCCTCCCCATGCCCTGAATAAACTCTGTTCTATACTAAAAAAAAAACAAACAAACAAACAAAAACTATTTTTCCAAGTTAGCAGAAGTGAACACAAATATATATATATATATATATATATATATATATATATATATATATGAAATTAAATTTTTAGGTTAATTTCACACAATAGTATATATGCAAAATAACTAATAAAATGTTATTAAATATCATTTATGTTTAAAGTAAAAAAAAAATGGGAGGTATCCCTATTCATCCTCACAGCAAGGGTAATTGTAATTAATTTAATGTTATCTTAAAAGGGTTGATAATAAAAGGGAGAGAGAGAGAATATTGAAGAGCACACAAAATTCCAATAACTGCAAGCAAACAATATCAGGTCCTATTCTGAACATCTACAAGAATTAATTACAAAGTATGAGAATAATAAAAAAATTATTAAACTTGGTGATTTTTAAATAAATAAATAAATGGCACACCCCTGGGATCCTACAGTTTGGGAGGAGCTGGCAAGAGGTTTAGCAACTCAAGGTCATCCTGGGCTACAAAGTGAGTTTGAGGTTAGCCTGGGCTACATGAGGCACTCCCTCAAAACATAAAATAAATATTAAGCAAGTAGTTTCTTATATGTAAGCCATAATGACTAAGGAGAAAATAGAAAAAGAGCAATCACATTCACAATTACAACAAAAATAAGTAGATTATCTAAGAACAAGTTTATCTGTTAATAATTAAAATCAAGGGACTAGTGGTATAGCTCAGTCTGTAATGTGTTTATTTAAGTAAAAGTATGAAGGCTAAGCCAGGCAGTGGTGGCACACACCTTTAATCCCAGCACTTGGGAGGCAGAGGCAGACGGATTTCTGAGTTCGAGGCCAGCCTGGTCTACAGAGTGAGTTCCAGGACAGCCAGGGCTACACAGAGAAACTCTGTCTCAAAAAAAAAAAAAAAAAAGTATGAAAGCTGGAGAAATGGCTCAGCGGTTAAGAGAACTTGAGTTCAATTCCCAGCACCCACATGGTGGCTCACAACCATCTGTAATGGGATCTGATGCCCTCTTCTGGTGTCTGAAAACAACTACAGTGTACTCATATACATAAAATAAATTATTTAATTTTTTTAAAAAAGCATGAGACCCAGGCATGATGGGGTAAACTTCTAATCCCAGCTCTGGAGAGGCAGAGACAGGTGGATCCCTGGCATTTAGTGGACAGCCAGTCTAGCCTAATTGGTGAGCTTCAGGCCCATGGGGATCCTATGTCAGAAAAGAAGATGGAGAGACCTTGAGGAATGATGCTGAGGCTATCCTCTGTTCTTTCAAGCACTTGTTCAAACACACACGCACACACACAAATTCTCCTAGTGCAACATAGATCCCCTCCCTTCACAGAAGAGAGTGTGATATAATGCTTTCAATGGCTAAACTCATTTTCACCATAGTAAAAAGTATTCTAAAGTTTCAAGCAAATGAAAAAGTTCTAAAATCAATTCTAAAGTTTAATTGGCTATGAAAATATCTGGGAAACCCCACAAATATTTGGTTAAAGAGGAAATATTAGGTGGAAGAATTATCCAGAAGATAAGAAAAAAAATATCAGAAACTAACTATATACAACTTCAATTATGAAACCACCTAAGTGCTATACAAGATTAGACAGATAAATCAATAAGCACAATACAAAACCTTATGAAAAGTATTTAGTATAAGATACTGGCAGCATTTTAAAATCAATAAGAAAAAACTGTATTTAATAGGCACTGCTCGAATTATTTAACTATTGAAAAGAAGATAGCACTTGCACTATCAACATGCCAAAATAAATCCAAAACATAAAATATGTACAATGAAACTATATAAATGTTAAGCTTGACACAGGCAGATGATATGTAGATGGAATATTAGTGGATAGATATACACAGACAGATAAATAATAAATATATGATACATAGATACATACATGATTGATAGATGTTTTATAGATGATAGCTAGATAGATATGATAGATAGATAGATGGATAAGTAGATATATGGATGGATAGATAGATGGATAGGTAGATATGATAGATAGATAGATAGATAGATAGATAGATAGATAGATAGATAGATGGATAAATGGATAGAGAGAGAGAGAAATATGATAGATGGATGTCCCGCGCTACGGTCTCGCCAGCAAGAACGACGCGGCACACATAGGATCCTTCTGCAGGAACAGCTTTAATGCATCTTGAGAGGGAGAGCATAAGCTTGCCACGAGTGGAGACTCAGAACAATAGAATACTCGCCCTTTATATGGGTCACAGCGCTTGCCTGGGACATGGAGCTTCCCCATTGGCTCCCGCACACCAGGCCAGATGCCGCCACGAGAGAGGCTGAGACTCTGAGGTGGAAAATTACCTGGTGCATGCGCACTAGCCTGTTTACAACTTGTCCTCGGCCAGATGTAGGCGCTATCTTGTAATGGCGGATGTGGGTGCTCAAGCGGCTCCCAACAGATGGATAGATAGATATGATGGATGGATAGATAGATAGATAGATGGACAAATGGATAGAGAGAGAGAGAGAGAGATGATAGATGGATAGATAGATATGATGGATGGATAGGTAGATAGATAGATAGATAGATAGATAGATAGATAGATAGATAGACAGACAGATAAATAGATAGTGTATTAATTAGTCGGGGTTCTCTAGAATCACAGAACTTATAGGCAGTCTCTATATAGTAAGGGAATTTGTTAATGACTTATAGTCTGTAGTCAAACTCCCTAACAATGATCAGCAGTAGCTGTGAATGAAAACCCGAGGATCTAGCAGTTGCTTAGTCCCACGAGGCTCGAGGCTCGCAGGCGAAGATGATTACATCTTCCTCTTTCCAATGTCCTTATGTAGATCTCCAGTAGCAGGTGTGGCCCAGATTAGAGGTGTGTGTACCACCACACCTGAAACTTGTGTCTTCTAGACTCAAGATCTAAATCACAGGTGAGCCTTCTAATTCTGGATTGTAGTTCACTCCAGATATAGTCAAGTTGACAATCAGAAATAGCCACTACAGATAGATAGATGATAGATAGATAGATAGATAGATAGACAGACATAACAGGTAGATAGATACATAGATACATAGAGATATATATATGCATACATACATACATACATGATTGATAGAGGTTTGATAGATGACAGATAGATGATTGTTACATAGATGATTGATAGATGATAAATGTTAGTGTGAGCTTTAGACAAGCAACAGCAAAAAAGAAAATCTATCAGTGAGAAAGTGAGTGATCTAAGTAGACAAAAATGTAATGTTTCACTGTGTCACAAAACACTAAGAAGAAAATGGGAAGTCAAAAAGACAAATGAGAAAAATGATTGTACTGTGCTTGCCAGACAAAGGGTTAATTTCCTTAACACTTAAAGACCTCTCAGAAGCTCTCGAGGAGAAGAAATGGGAACTGGAAGATCGGATGGGATGTGTGGTATGAACACCTGTGAAACAGGACAGATGACCAACAAATACGTAAGAGTTTGCTCTCCTCAGTGGTTAAGTCCATGAAAATTAAAGCAGTGATGTGGCAGCATTTATCACTCTGTGAGCTGGCAAAACAAGGCACCAGGAGCTGCACATGGGAAGCTTTGGAAACCTTCAGATCTTATTATACCTTCACAATATGTCTGCAGCTGTGTATATATATGCATGTGCATTCATGTGTGTGCAAGTGCATATGTATGTATGTGTGCATGCACATGGAAGCCAGAGATTAACTCAAGAGTCATTCCTTAAGAGCCAGCCACCTCTTTTTTTTTGAGACAAGGTGTCTCTCTTGGCCTGGAGCTTGATGATAAGGCTAGAGTGGCTGGCAAGAGCTCATGGAATCTGCTTGCCTCCTTCTCCACGGGATTGGGCAAACAAGCAGATGCCACCATGCCCAGCTTTTATATACAAATTCTAAAGAATGAACAGTCCTCATGCATGAGTAGCAAGCACGCTAGTGACTATGCTATTCCCCTAATCCCCTGAAGTCTTTGTTGGGAATCATAAATTTATACACTTCTAATTTAGAGAAAATAATGAATGTGCATAGTGAAGAGACTATAGATGCTAAAATTATGATGATGATTGTTATATATAATTGTCAACTTCACATTGAATCAAGAATTACCTATGAGATGGACCTCTGAACATGCCTGTAGGAGATTTTCTTGATGGCGCTAATTGAGGTGGGAATAACTACCTGCAGTGGGTGGCATCATTCTTCGGCTGGAACCCCAGACTGTAGGAGTAAAGGAAGGAAGCTAAGCAGTACTATGAGCTCATGTTCTCCATATCCTGACTGTGGATATGATGTGACCAGCTACTTCAAGCTCCAGATACCCTGACTTCCATGCCATGATGGACTGGACCTTTGAACTGTGTGCCAGAATAAACCTTTCTTCATAAAGTTGCTTTTGTCAGAGTATTTCATCACAGGGACAGAAAAGGGAATTAAGACAAAGGTCCTGGTGATGATGTAGATGGTGATGGTACCCAATGAAGATGATGAGGATAATAAGCACCTGAGACAACATGCACCAGTTCTTTCAAATATGAAGAATTTGATTTCTTATAGCCTCACAATCTGTGACCTTAAATGACTACATAGTAAAGGAAATATCCTTCAGAGGTCCCCAAAATCTGTGACACTCACATGTTTCCAAGTTTGTTTGAATAGTAATTTCACATGTCTATTCTCCTTCCGCATCCAGGAAATCTCACTGAAAATTTAGCTTCACGGAGAAACAAGAATCAGTTTCCGTTTCTCTAAAATGATCACGACGAGCTGGTAAACCCCTCCATATTCCTCCACCCTTCTCACAGACTGTGTTTCGTCCATTTACAGCTCAAAAACTAAGGAGGGAAATAAGGACAAGAGTGTAAGAGTTTCTCTCCTTTATAGGCAAGCTAGAGCCACATCAGATTAGAACCCTAAGCTGCTAGAATATGCCTCATTTACATTTGCACATATTTTACTGGGGGGAAAAAGGGGAGTCTAGACTCACTGAAAGTTTGTAGTTCATAGATTGATGCCTCTGCACAACAAAGAAAAAGTGCTTCTTCAACATGACCAACGAGGCATTTGCAACAGAACAAAAACTCACAAGCCAGAACATAAAACATGTCCAGTTTAGCTACAGCAAGACACAGATGTTCCTGGTGAAGTAGAAAGTTAGAAGTATTAACTTTCAGATACTATCAGAACAGCAGGAGCTTCACAGAACTCAATACCATCTTAGAAGCCTTTCTGCAAACACTGTCAATGAACCGTTGCTTTCTTTGTGGCCCTCTCTCTGCACCACCTCAGCTTCCAGGGGACTTGAATGGGTTCTAAGACAGTCTGCATGGAACCCAGACCAGCTACCATGTAGATGTGCCCAAGAGCCAAGCCCCTAGGTAGGTAGCTATCTGCAGCCAGCCTACATTTTAAAACCAGCTGAGCTGCATTCAACATTGCCAGACTACACGAGTTCACTAAAATCACATACTCTCTGGCCTTCTTCAAACTCTGGGGAAAAACAGATTTTCAAGCATTGTTGGGAGGGATGCCATTCCAGGGTCATTTTGGATTTTTCCCAAGAATGAGTGGAGGCTGGAAGAAGGGATGGAACTCCAACATAAGAGATGGAATACCAGATGGCTAGCCAAAAAGATTGATTCAGACAAGGAGAGAAAGATGCAACTTCATTACCTGCCAAGTCTTAAGAGGACTGAGACCAACTCATGGTAGTAACAGCCAAGAAAACCCTCCCTGCCTCTCCATTCCAGCCCTGGAGAAACCAGAGATGGCTCTTTGTGAGGTAGGGATGAGGAAAAAGGGGGGCAAGATACAAAGACAACCCTCACCTACCACCCCTCCCTGCTACTGGGATGCTATTTGTGACCCTTGTAACCATGTACTAGTCAGATGCTTCAAGTAAAATTCAGAGCCCTGAGGAAGCAAGGCAGAGATGTAGAGACTGTGAGGTACAGACTCTCAGAAGCAATAGCCAGAAGCACGTCCTGACTAGAGTTCTTACGGTGCCTGCTGCTCTCTTCTCTGCCTTCCAAATTATCTCACCAGTTATATTTAATAGCCCACCAATAGAATCTTTTTCTGCTCAAATGAGCCAAGATAGTTCCCTACTGCTTGTGACTAAGCCACCTCTTACAAGCCCAACAAAATTATTTTTGTCGCTTGTTGGCATCTCCCCTCCAGGCATCATACTGTCATCTTCCCATGGAGGCAGAGCACTGTGAAATGGTCACAGTTGGGGACCAAGCGTGAAGCAAAGATTCATTCATACTGGGTCAACAGGAGATTCAACAAGGAGCGCATTTACAAAGTTGTCTGCAGAGGGGCTGGAGAGATGGATCAAAGTCAAGTGACTTTCCTATAAAATTATGAGGACCAAAGACTAGATCTGAGTACCCATGTAATCAAGAAGCCAGGCATTCTGCAAATTCCTATAACTACAGTTCTGAGGTGGCCAGTACCCTCTTTTAGCCGCTTTGCACATAAGTCTGTGTGCCTGCAGCATACACCTATGTGTATATATGCTCAGGAAGTCATATATATACACAAACACACATTAATTAAATCTCTTTTAAAAGGGTGGCAGGGTGTAGGGAAACTGTGAGTGGCCTTATTTGGATATTCATTGCTGAACTTTATCCATTCCTGGGATCAGTAACAGCATGACTGTTCTAACTCCCCTAATGAGGGAGAGACCAACTACTAAAAGTAGAGAGTAACCCAAGAGGCAGCCTGGGGAGGAATTCTGACACTCGGTTAAGGGCACAGACATGCTGAGGCCGTGAGCCTAAGGACTACATCCTCCTCACACTTTACTTCAAAACTATTTTAATAGTGTATATTCATTGTACAAAATTCATTTAATAGTATATATTCATTGGATAGATTCCATCAGGACACTTTCGGTCATTACCCCATGTACTCTGGCCACCCATCCCTATCACCTTCTTCTGTCATCCCTCCTGCTCTCCTTCCCCCTTTGAAATAGCCCTTGTACTTTCATGAGGGAGACAGAGAAAGAGAGGGGGGGGGAGCTGGGTTCATCACCTAAGAGAATTCACATTTGTGATATTTGTCTTTATAAGTCTAGCTTATTTTACCTAATATGGTCATGATGTCTGGTTCCATTCATTTTCCTGAAAATGGCATAATTTTGTTCTGCTTTGTGCCTGAATAAAATCCCATGACACCCATACTAATTGGGCATCTACACTGTACCGTGGATTGTGTCTAATACTTCCCATTCACACATTTGCATCTCTAGTGAGAAGACTAGGACTCTTAGTATACCCCTTTTATAGACAGGACAGAAAAGTCAACTAACAAGTATATATAACATGTTTAGGACTCTGCAAATGGCTTGGGAGGACTTTGAATTCAGATCTCCCCCCCCATAGCCACACAAAATACCAAGAACAGTGTCATGGTGCCTATAATCCTAGTTTGGAGGACTGAGGAGTTCCAGGAGGCTGTGAAGGTAGGAAGAGGCCTTAAGCTCACGTAGACAAATGGATGGGCTCCAGGCTGACAGAGAGACCAAGAAATAAAAGTGGAGAATAAATGAGGAAAGATATTGAGCCTGGGCCTCCGTGTGCACAAAACACATACACAGAAAATAAGCAAATAGGTAGTTTTTAAAGAAATATGTTTAATGTAGCACAATTTTTGTATCCATTTGTTGCTGTTGATGGATAGCGAGGTTACTGTGACTAGAGCAGCACTGAGCATGGCTGGGCAGATATCTCTGTGGTATGCTTAGATTCCCTTCAGGCATGTTCTCAGGGGTGCTGTAGCTACAGCCAATGGCAGCTCTGTTTACGTTTTCTGAGGGATCTCTAGATCGATTTCCATTGTAGCTGCACAAGTTTACATTTTCATCAGCAGGTTTGTGAAAGGGGTTCTCTCTCTCTCTCTCTCTCTCTCTCTTTCTCTCTCCTACCAACTGACCATCATTTGCCATTTTTTTTCTTAGTGACAGCCATTCTGACTGGGCTGAGATGACATCTAAATTTAGCTTTGATTTGCATTCTCCTGACATCTGAGAAGGTTGAATGTTTATACATACGTGTGTGTGTGTGTGTGTGTGTGTGTGTGTGTGTGTGTGTGTGTAGTTATTGGCCATTTGTATATCATCTTTTGAGAAGTATCTGTTCACTTTATTTGTCTACTCACTGGCTGAATTATTTGGTATTTGGGAGTGTTACGTGTTTTGAACTTTTAAAATACTTTAGACGTTAATCTCCCATCAGATGAGTAGTTATAAAAATATTTTCACTTATTGTGAAGCCGACTCTTCACTCTACTAATTATTCCCTTTGCTCTCAAGAAGCTTTTTAAATTTATGCAGTCCTATTTGTCAATTCTTGGGATTACTTCCTGTGCTTTTAGAGTCCTTGCCTGTGTCTATATCGAGAAACGTTTCCTATACTTTTTCCTCAAGCAGTTTCAGAGTTTCTGGTCTCACACTAAGGTCTTTGATCCATTTTTAATTGATCCCTCCCCACGCTCATCTCTTGCCATGGCCCTACTTGCATGAACTCACATGGCAGAAGCTAGAAGATCAGGCTCCTGATATATAACATCTAAGTGCCTGCCTTCCTGAAGGACACTGAACTAGATAGGGGAGAGACGATCTGTGCAGCAAAGAAGCTCTTGAAAGTCATTTGTTCAAACAGCTGAGGTAGGGACAGCTTGACTTATTCCCTGCATGCAAATAGGAGTCTCAGCTTAACTCAGATTCCATCAAAACAGAGGAAGAGGCCAATAAGCTGTTGGGGTGTTTCCCTTGGATTCCTCCATCTATCCGAGAACTGCTTGCTTGAGTTCCAACATATATTGGTCACCTCTCTACTCTCTTCTATCTGCCTACTGCCATAGTTTCCTTCCTCCCTCCACAGTATTTCAGAGCCAGCTGAGGGCTTTTTTTTTTTCCTTCCAGTTAAAGTCAAATCTAGAAATTGCTGTTTCTTCCAAACAGCCAAGAGCAATCAAACCACAGTGGGACTCAGAGGGAGTCAAGAGACACAAGAGCCTCAGATAACAGGACACTCAGATCCTGGAAAGAAAATGCAAGTAAATTGTCTGTAGGCATCTTTCTAAGAAATGTAGAGGAGCATGGAGCTGCTTAAAGCATAGTTCAGAAAGTCTGCACTTGACCGTGTAAAGAATAGAAGCAATTACAAGGAGAGAGAGCATATTCTCTGAAACAGTAAAACTATAGGAGGCTTTGATACAGAGATGCAGTCCTTGTACATATGCTACCATAAGATGAGGAAGCCTATTATTTAAAGCCACTGGCTGGCCGACGATTCATCGATTCAATCGTCCACCGATACTCATTGATCATTTACTGTATTCTGGCCATCAGGGTAGGATTGAAGAGAAAAGAAGAAAGAGATAGAACAGAACTTTTGCCTCAAATCTAAGACGTTCAGCCAGACATAGTGGTACAAACTTTAATCACTTGGGAGGCAGAGGCAGGTGGATTTCTGAGTTCGAGGCCAACCTGGTCTACAGAGTGAATTCCAAAACAGCCAGGGCTACACAGAGAAACCCTGTCTCAGAAAGAAACACACAGAGAAAGAGAGAGAGAGAGAGAGAGAGAGAGAGAGAGAGAGAGAGAGAGGCTTCCACCACTTGCCCAGGGAGGAAGGATTGGGAAAACAATACAGGCAGTGTTCAACAGGTCAGAGTTCCCATTTACAATATCCCAGTCGTCTCCCATTCACACTTCTGTAACTCTCATAGGTAAACCATGACTATTCCTACCCCCTTTTTACAGCAGAGACAGAAAGATCAACCAGTCACATAGAAAGAGATGAGACATAAAAGCAATATCAGAATCAGAACAACGGGATGTGGTATGTCACTGATTTATAACACATCACACACTGTGGTGTGTAGATGGGATTAGCACAGGGACATGCTGAAAGGAAGGGAAATACATCCGACCCATGGATGCTCAAATAAATGTGCCAGCTAACTGAGTCTTCCCTCCAAAGCTGTTTCCTTCCTTATGCACTTCTTCACCAAATGACACTCTACTACAATGCTCAGTCAGAGAACACTGATGCCTAGACATTTAAATCATAATTAATGCACCCATGGCAATTGCTTCATCTGTCAGGAACAACAAGTTCCCTTGACAAAGTAAACACAGAAGGAAAGGGCAGAGCAGAAAGTAAAGAAGAGTAAACTGTGGGCAGCTATAATTATATTTGTTAAAAAGAGGCATTTACACTTCTTCAGATTAAATGACTGGAAGCTGGAAATACTGCTCTTGAAGAGCACCAGGGTTTGGTTCCCAGCACCTCACAGAGATCTATAACTACAGTTCTAGGGGGTCTAACACCCTCTGCTGACCTCCACAGGCACCAAGCATACACACAGTACACATACATATGTGCAGACAAATCACTCATACACCTAAAATAAAATTTAAAAAGAAATTGAAACACTGAATGCTATGTTATCTATTTTTTAACCCAAAGAGACATCAAGAGTGGATAGTATAGACCATGAATTAGCTTACTAGCATATAGCCTCCAGAAATAGCTCTTCCCAACTATATGATTAAGAATAGTCCTGAATCTTTTTGAACTTTGTAGAGCTGTTATTTCTATGGGCTAAGAGTTCACCATCATCTGGTCTCCCTATAAGACACTGGTCAGCATCCACTGCACTATTGCGCTCAGAACCAGTAATCTGCTCCAATATAACCACTTATTTCTGCATGTTAAAGATTTGTTTTTATTCTGTGTGTGTGTGT